>JAQJVL010000094.1:1786044-2050561 GCA_035578905.1 Stictocephala bisonia | reverse complement strand
TCCATGACAGATTGGATATAAAAATTGGAATAATTTTTCTACTAATTATTACAAAAACTTGAGAAATTAAATTTACTATTATAAATAGCTTTATTGAAAAATACATTGTATGATGTTTTTGAATTGGATTAATCAAGATAATTATGAAGTAGGTTTTCTTAAAAAAATTTAAAAAAATTGGGTGTGCGTCGGACCACACGGTGGAAGTTATACTTCTTTGGCCATTCTCATACACCCACTCACGCACACAAACAGACAGGATATATAAATGAAATATAAGACATTTTTCAATATTATTCAATATATTTATCTTCAATATATTATACGTGACTTCATTATTATATTATACACCTATATTATCATTATCAGTAATTTCTCCGATTAAATTTCTTCGATTAACAATCGATTAATCGATAGTTCTTAAAAATTTGTTCTTACTTTTCAGCGTGACGCGGTTTCTCGACCAACATCCCATCCCAAAGTGTCTAACGGGCGCAAAGAAGTATAACTTCAAAAATCTATTACCATGCTTTCATTTTGAATTATACTCCGAAAGATAAAATTTTTACACAGATTACATGTATTACATGCAACCGTTATTTTACCCTTATTTTTATAAGAAATACTAACAACATAATTTTTGCCGATATTCTGTCAAATTACGAATGTCACGAAATTATTTTGATCGCTCTAATAGTAAATGTATTTACCCACTCAGCAGCCCACACGCGTACGGTGTATTGAAATTGATTCATTAAATTTAATAAATAAAAGGAAGATAAATATACATAAAAAGGATTATGTCATTACCATACTTATTGACAAATATTGTTTATGACACCATCAATATGATCTTCCATACAACAGACAGCTTCAAGCCCAAAATACTTCCATTTCAAGAGAACGATAAACATTGAATAGGTCGTACATTTTTAGGCTTATTTTTATTACCTTCACACTGGGAATAAATAATATTCTTCCAGCACAATTTTCCTGATAACTCATTCTACATTGGCATTTAAAGGCATGTGTAGAATTTTACATTTGAACATAAGAATCAAACCAGTTATGAAACTCATATATAGAGTTAATGAAAACTTACAATAAATTTAGGTTAAAACGTCCGATTAGGTTTACTGACCTTCACGGTTATTTCAATAATATTTTATGATATATGAATTACTGAAATTTAACAATAGGCAATCTTAACTGCTTTCCAAACTGTATCGATGACGAGTCTTTGATATAGTTAACTTTTAAAACTATATTTACATATACATTTAAAGAAAATTAAACATTCTAAATAGTCAGTGTTAACATTTATTAGAGACTGACTCTTGTTTTAGAGGTCAAACTTGGCCACATCAAAGACCCGGGAGTGTTTAGCCATAAATTGTAGGGAGTGTTAATTTAAAACACATAAACGTTACCGGACTGCATTTCAGGGCCTAACGACTTTAAACTAACATAAAAAGAGGAGGAAAGTCAATAAAACGTGGTATCAACCGGGCTTGTACAAAGTCCTCCATCTTTAGTTGCCTTTGAGTAATTGTTACGACACTTGCTTAAACTAATTGGGTCTCAAAAAATGAAACTAGTGTTTTAAGTTTTACTGACAGTTCTGGATGGTTTTTTATTTTAAAAATTAATTAACTAATGATACATTACAATGGGTAAATATATCATTCTTGAAGCACTTTTTTACTGGAAGGGACTCAAATATGAATTGTACCTGAGTTGGAGATGGTACAGGTTCGAATCCTGGTCTTAACTGTTAGTTTTTATCAGCAGTAAAGACTCTCCTTATCTCTCCCTTACTCTATCTGATAGAATCCCCGCACATATTCTATGGGGAATAGGTAAAGTAAGTTTAAAAAGTAGATCGGCCATTCTTTTATAAAAATAAGTTAAAACCGATTGTAATTTTATACAATCGTAGAAATTTTCTATTGGATCTGGTGAGTTACAAATTATTACACTTTTAATCTTAGATATCTCAAATATTCTTAGCAATTAATGAATTAACGTTGTATTGAATGCATCAATATGGAGTCAAATTAATTTGACTGTATGAAAGGACTCAAAGACTTCAGTAATGTTAGTTTGTTATTTGGTGAAGCATTTCAGAAACAAAGTTTCCATCATCAGACACTAGACATAATTGTTGTGTAGAGAGTAAATTACATTATAGAGGTGTCTTTATGTACAACAATCATTATACTGAGTATTCGATCGTTTCACATACAACATTTTAGCGTCCATTAAAAGAAGTTAGCTTAACTTATTAAAATTACTTTCAAAACTATAATCAAAACAGAGATAGTGAAATCGATTTCCTCAAACAAAATTTTGTAGAAAATGTTTAACGCCAGACATCACATTCAAAATTGAGAAAGAGTTTTTGTTTGTTTTGAAAATAAATTGTATATCAAAATCGTTCACATGCCCACAAAACTTAAACTTTATTCTATTGGGTTATTTAAGCGAAAAATAATACTATATTAATAAAGTATATATTACATAATATAATTTAATGTAAAGTTCTGTCTTTCGTAAGAAATAAAACGTTAATATGGTCTTATATTTTGTTTAATGATTACAATCCTATTCCTTAGTTATTCCACTGGAAAAAACATAGTAAAAGTTAAAGTTATAGATCATATAACGTTATATTTACCTGGTTACTGTGTAAAGATCGTCACTTAGAAAAGTAATCATGTCTCTCTACACTGTTATAAATACATAACAATGCTGACAGGAAATAGAAATAAAAACATACTCCGATTTATCTAGTATTAAAATAGATTTCAAATATCTATTGTATATCTTGGTACATTTAAAATAACAAATCTCAATTGAAACATAATGTTTAAATTTAATTTATTTTTCACAGACAGTTCATAAATTTTTTTAATTAAACTAAAGCAAAAAAATATTCAAAACTACTTGACAAAATAGTAAAACTTTTACTTGGATCAAATGTTTTATCATAATAAGATATAATTTAAATAGAAACCCCTTAAATAAAGATCTGAATTTTACAATTTGTTCTGTAACAATATATTTCAACTCAGTCTCCAAGTTAAAAAATTGTAACCGTCATCATGCTGCAAGAGTGTGAATTATCAATTTCTTATATAATGTTAACTTAAGGTAGTTTTTTTATGACAACCAGACATGTAAATATATGGACTTATTTTGAATTCGTACGATTGTAAGAAAAAAAAGTTTTTTTCAAAAACTATTTACTAAAATTATTTTTTTAGTTCAATATTGTTTTATTTAATTATTAGCTAAAACGAGGTGGATATTGCTAATAAAAAGTAATTTAGACATCTGAAAATAGTCGTTACAATTCTTATATAGTATATGATAGTTATTACTGTCATTGTAAGTAAACTAATATACACTGTAACCAACTTGCTGCCGTGGCAACTCAGTGAGGCTGGCCTGCGAAATTCAAGTTGCAAGTTAGAATACTCAACTTAACGGTAATTATTTTACTAGTTGTGTAAGTTCAAGCTCAAGCGTACATGAACTGTCGAAAGAAGTTTTATTTCTTTTATAAATATGTCTATTAACATACAATAGTGTACGTTATTTCTTGGGATAGCTATTTTAAATTATGGAACACTAATCGTAGTCCAAAACCAATGTTTCCGGATGTTCGTTAAATGGTTCTATTGAATCCAGTTGAAAAAATCTGCCGTTAAATGTGGTGGTATACTTAATTTAATGAATGAAATGACTTGACATAATCACGCTAAAGTGGCATTTGACTGCAGCTCTGACGCACAGTGTTGTCAAGAGTACTGCGTTTCACAAACGACAGACAATAATAGCTTGTCGAGGTAAAATTCCGCTTGAAGAGGCATTTCTAATGAGTTAAAACAATAATAAGATATAACAATATATAAATAATGCAATCAAATCAATCTATAAACAATAAGAAACAATAATGTAAATTCCACAATCATAATATTTTTCTCGTACTCAAATTCACAATATCAACCAAGTAGGTTATGAAACAGATGCATTCTAAGAACTGAAAGGTGGCAACAGTGCAAGACGTACAAGCGTTGCTATGATTGCAGCTGGCTTACATCGTCACGTCATTCTAAGAACTGAAAGGTGGCAACAGTGCAAGACGTACAAGCGTTACTATGATTGCAGCTGGCTTACATCGTCACGTCATTCTAAGAACTGAAAGGTGGCAACAGTGCAAGACGTACAAGCGTTGCTATGATTGCAGCTGGCTTATATCGTCACGTCATTCTAAGAACTGAAAGGTGGCAACAATGCAAGACGTACAAGCGTTGCTATGATTGCAGCTGGCTTACATCGTCACGTCATTCTAAGAACTGAAAGGTGGCAACAATGCAAGACGTACAAGCGTTGCTATGATTGCAGCTGGCTTACATCGTCACGTCATTCTAAGAACTGAAAGGTGGCAACAATGCAAGACGTACAAGCGTTGCTATGATTGCAGCTGGCTTACATCGTCACGTCATTCTAAGAACTGAAAGGTGGCAACAATGCAAGACGTACAAGCGTTGCTATGATTGCAGCTGGCTTACATCGTCACGTCATTCTAAGAACTGAAAGGTGGCAACAGTGCAAGACGTACAAGCGTTGCTATGATTGCAGCTGGCTTACATCGTCACGTCATTCTAAGAACTGAAAGGTGGCAACAATGCAAGACGTACAAGCGTTGCTATGATTGCAGCTGGCTTACATCGTCACGTCATTCTAAGAACTGAAAGGTGGCAACAATGCAAGACGTACAAGCGTTGCTATGATTGCAGCTGGCTTACATCGTCACGTCATTCTAAGAACTGAAAGGTGGCAACAATGCAAGACGTACAAGCGTTGCTATGATTGCAGCTGGCTTACATCGTCACGCCATTGGTAGTTCCAGCATTCGATAGTAAAAGCACATGAAGTAATTCACTAACAAAATAATATCTGATATTTCACACAACACGTTTTGGAACATGTTTCCCACTGGACAACAATTTAAAACAAGAGAGAGTATTTATTTGTTTTGGAAATTATTCGCATATTAGCTGTGTGAAATGTTGGTGAAATTTACTTTCCCCAAGATACGTCAAATTATAGAAATCCAACAAGGTGAATATTATAGTTAATTTGAGCACTGTCTTGTATCATTATAAAACGAGGACACCTCGAATGACAGAAAACAGAAGGGCCTACTTTCAGATTGCCCGTCTGGCTGCGTCATAACTCTCTGTGGCTTACTTTTGTGTAAGAATAATTCTTTTCAGGTCTTGTACCTCAGTATATATAAATACATTTTTTCAGGTCATTGTATATATTATTGTTAAAAGTTTAATTTTTAGACCAATCAAAAAGACGAACCACTTTTTTAATAGGATTACTTGGGGGGGGGGGGGGGGAACAACACCTACGAACTAATGTTATGTTACAGTAAATGTTATAATTTATTTGTAATCATTGACCTCTAAGAATATATTAAGAAATTTATATCATTATATGTCTTCCATAAACGAAGTAATGGAGGTTATAAAATCTGTAATCATCTCGATGAGGTTTTATTTTTGTATACGCAAGATACGGTATATATTTAATATTTTCAATCACCAGGATATATATTTTTATTGTGTCTGAATTGTTCATTACATGTTATTGATTTGGCTTAGAGAAAGTGATTGCATCTTGTATGCCCTTCCTTTTCGACACCAAAAGGCCATTCACTGCATCGAGTATGCCTTCCATTTCAACAATTAAAGGTCATTGCATCGTGAATGCCTTCCATGTCAACATTTGAAGGTCATTGCATCGCGCATCCCTTAACTTATAACGCTTGAAACTCAATGAAACGTGTAAGCCGTTCCACTTCAACACTTCAAGCATGACGTATCCCTTAAATTTTAACGCTTGAAAGTCACTGAATCAAGTATGACCTTCCACTTCAACGCTAACACGTTACACACTTCACAGAAAAATTTCTTTTTTCCTTATTAAAATAGTCCAATAATATGTTTAGCTAAATCTTGTCCTAAAGTCTCAACGCTAATCACTATATCAACTTCATAGGACTACAATTCTTAACAATGTTGAACAACCTTTCTGGCCAGTTCTCATTACTGTCTTGAATTACTGAACAATTGAAACCAAATAATTTATATATATGCAAAATATAGTTATTTAATTAGGCAACTTGTTTGCATAGAGATTCGCTTTTATGCTTTCACAGCAATTACAAAGCACATGGTCACGAATTCAAATTCCAAGAGCTCAATACAACTTTGATAAAGAAGTTTGGACAGTTTTCCTCGAAAAAGTTTGCATATCACGTAAGCAAATATTGGGGATCTTTTCCGTTATACGTATACCACTATTTAATGTCGGATCTTTTCCGTTATGTGTCAGCAATCCCAAAATATTTCCATATACATCGCGCCGCGGCAGTTATGGTTAGGTTAGGTTAGCATAGCCTATTGTAGAATGTTTTACAAATTACAGGTTCATTCTACAATATAATAACCTAACCTAACCATAACTGCCGTGGCGCGATGTATATGGGCGGCCTCGATGTATTGGGATTCTAAAGGTTGAAAATGAGGAAAACATGTTTTAAATCAATAAATTGAATACCGTGTTCCATTATTTATACCAAACAATGGTTAAAATGTATTATTCAATATATTTAAATAGTGGTATACGTATAACGGAAAAGATCCAATATTGGATAGCAAAAATTCCAAAATAGTCAGTCCAAAACTATTTTTTCCGAAAAAAAACATTGACGCACAATCGTTCCTTTTATTCATGTAGGATAAATTGATGAACCAAAATTTCTCTATTTAGGGTCGGCAGGTGGGCCTGACAAGAGAAGAGCTGTAATAAAATATGGTAAATAGGATTCTTGTTTTCTCACACAAGGCATTTGTTTAGGGATTTGTCCGAATGCTAGGGAACAACAACTTTCCTGCGTCTACTTTAAACCCAAATACTTTTACAACCTTTTCTCCCAGACAGTAATTTATTGCAGTTATAACGTACTAAATAAAAACATTGGATTGTACAAATGCTGGCAGAAAATCTTGATTAAATTTAATTAATTTCAGTATCTATGTCTGAATTGCAAGAGTTCTATTCTGAATTGTCCGTTATATTCTACAGGCATCATATTCTAGTAAACACATTTTATAAAAGTATTTTCAAACAAATTCCTATTTCTGAAATTATATGAAGTTTGTATTACTGTAATTTCAAATGACTCAGAGCATGACAAGAGGTAGACACCTGCAATACTATGGTAATAATTATGTTGTACTTTGTTCATTTCTGACTACCTTCTCTTCTTCAACGTTGGGATATCCATCCTTATTGTATACATACCACGAGCCAGCAATGACCACGAATGTACTAGAATCCTACATTGTATACATACCACGAGCCAGCAATGACCACGAATGTACTAGAATCCTACATTGTATACATTACACGAGCCAGCAATGACCACGAATGTACTAGAATCCTACATTGTATACATACCACGAGCCAGCGATGACCACGAATGTACTAGAATCCTACATTGTATACATAACACTAGACAGCGATGACCACGAATGTACTAGAATACTACATTGTATAAATACCACGAGCCAGCAATGACCACGAATGTACTAGAATCCTACATTGTATACATACCACGAGCCAGCGATGACCACGAATGTACTAGAATCCTACATTGTATACATACCACGAGCCAGCGATGACCACGAATGTACTAGAATCCTACATTGTATACATACCACGAGCCAGCAATGACCACGAATGTACTAGAATCCTACATTGTATACATACCACGAGCCAGCGATGACCACGAATGTACTAGAATACTACATTGTATACAACTTGTTTGGGTAAAAACGGCAAGGAAAAGTTAGCACTTCGATCTGTAACCGCTGATGTAGTATTCATTTTGTTTCCTGATTGCGATAGAGATCTTGCAAGAACTCAGCCTTCTGCTATTTTGCGACTCTACTCAGTCGATGAGTACTCTAAACCAAAGATCGCCCCGCAAGTTCGACTAGAATCAGTTTCAACTAATGCCGATTTTTAGGTTCTTTTAGATCATAACCTATTGGACCTTAAATATGTTTAAATATTCTCAGGATTACATAACTGAAATAGATTTTAACAGATTGAAAGCGAAAAAACCAATTTGTATAGTGTCAACATTTTAGAAAAGAAAGTAAAAGCCTTGATTGATAATGTAAGTGTGGAATATTTAATGAATGTATTTAATCATAATATAACGGATTTATGTTATACGAGTATACGTGATGATGTTTGGGGACAGATATTTACATGATTGAGGTCATATGGGCCTCATAAGAGCCTATTAGTCACAAGTATACAGTAAGCTAAAAAACATAGAGTAAATGTGTAGACTTAATGGATTTTATCCATTTCTTAAAGCAAAAAACAACTATTCATAAAATGGAATCGTGACAAGTTCTAACCTATCAATTCCGCTGTTATCTGGAGTCGATAGTTGGCAACCACGAGGAGTGTTGGCGAACTTAATCACCAGGTGGCTGAGATCTAGAACAGCTGATTTCTCAGAATCCTGCCTTCGGAGTCAGTCTTTGATCATCCGTTAACAACGCCATAAACCTCTGTCTAGATGGATTCTGAGTTATTGCTCTTTTTATAGGAACCCCTGCTCAAAATCAGCTAAAATAATTGGGCTAACAAAGAAAGAGAAATTAAACATTTCCAAATTGGCCGTCGATGCAGCACGTACTCGGACTGGTTCCACAGTACTTTTCACATTATCTTTATGTGACAGTGGTTATGCTACAGCCATTCCGGGACTCTGATGTGATGTTTCATTCTCCTGGGTGGGATAGAAATAACATTCTTTAAAGATAAGCTTTTATGATCCGTTATTCATACGTCATTTGATAGATTTCTGTTCTTGCTTAAAAGCACTCAGTTATAGTCGTTTCGGCAAATTAAAAAAACTCTTTCGGGTTGGACGAAGATTGTATTTTTATTATTAGTTAAAATATATACAGTTATATATGAATCGTTTTGACCAAACCTTAGATACGCCAAAGTAAAGTTCAATCTGCGATCTTTTATCCTTTCTTTTTTATAAAAAGGTTTTGATTATTGAAACACACTATTTTAATATAATATTTCTATTGGCTTCATGAATTTTTAAAGAGAATGGAAGAAAGTAATACAGATCGTTATTATACTCATTGTTATATTTTCAGGTGCTTGAACTTTTGTTAATTATTATATGTATTGGGGCTTTGCCGTTGTAGTACAAGAAACCAGGTAAAACATTGTAGGAAAGTTCGGAATAAATAGAAAGTTGATAAATCGATTTGAAATCTTTTGCAATTTGTTAAGGAAGTTAAGAAATACACCAATTGTAAGTCCGGAAATGGTTCAATACATAGTAAATAACAAATAAATAAAAACAGTAAATAGTTGAAATAAATCGAAAAAACACTACATATTTTAATGAAAATTAGTATCTAGGGAGTTTTTAAGTCACTTATTATGATTTTAACATAAAAAATATTGCAAAACAAAATGGCAGATGGGATATTATGATTTCCCGCCATTATCATGATTGTTACGAATAAAATGTACATAAACTATGTATACATCCATGTTTTGTGTTTTTGAATGATATTTACTTACTTATAAAAGCTGCTAATTACTAATGGATCGCTAGAAAATCTGGAAACATCAGGATATTGGATGAAGAATATATAAAAGTCATAAAAGAAATTTATATTTAAAATAATTAACTAGGGATTTCAACGGTCGCTTATTGCGATTTCAGCAAAAAAAAATATTGATACATCAAATGGTCGGATGCGAAATCGTGATTTTTACCATTTCCATAAATTTGACCCAAAAAGCTATATAGAAATGTGTAAAAAACATTTTGTTCATATAAATTATATGCTTGGATTAATTAATAACGAATTGAGTGTGAAACTTTCGGAATAACAACATGGAGGTTTTAGAGTCTAAGAAAATCGTAATTTAATCTAGTAATAATAGCTGATCAAGAGTTTTTTGGGAACTTAATCATTATTTTAGTGCAAACGAGTATACAAGAAAGTGGTGAATAGAAAATCTTGGTTTCTTCATGTTTCACTGAAGATTTTCAAGGCCGGTAACTGTTAAAAATGACAGTTTTTAATTAATTAAATTATAGATAAATTTTCTTGGATTTAAAATTTTATTTTGATTCAAAATTGGCAACGTTTTGCAGCCTAAAAATAAACAAAACGGCTGCTCCGTATAACATTCTAAAAGTTGTAGTTTGTTCTTGTTCAACAGGTTGTGGCAAAGCTTGCGGTTGTAGAAGTGGCGTAGAATGTTCTACTTCTTGCTCAATTTGTTTTGGGGTAAACTGCCCAAATTTTATACCCGTATCTGAAGTAAACAATTAAATTTTGAAGTAAAACATAGAATTTGAATTATTAATCAAACTACTCCAGTTAAACAGCGGAAATAGTCGAAAGTGAAGATGAGCAGTGATGTTGATGATTGCGATGGAAATGTTATAATAATAATATAATAACTCACAGGCATAAAATATAATAATATTTTTATTATTAATAAATAATCATCCCACATCCAAACACGTAAGTTGATTTTGACTCTCCCACCCACATATACATTTACGTTGGTTATGTGTACACTACTCATCCACAAAAGTGTAGTAGTTATGGACCCCCCTACATACCCATACACAAACGTTGGTTAAGACCCTCTACTCACCCATACACTTATATTGGTTATGATAATTATTATTAATAAATAATAATTTTAAAAAAATTCTCTACTTTTATTTCAAGTCAAAACATTTTTTCGTATTTGTAAATGTTATGCCATTTGACATCTGTCATGTTGTCATATTAAGATTTCTTGCAGACTTTTGATTTATTGGCATAACATTCATAAAAGTATCGATTTTGTTATTCTGTAGTTTACTAAGGAAGATTTAATTCTTCTTGACAGCTGTAAACTTTTAACATTTACAATATAATATCAAGAAAAAAAAAATTTAAAATCATAAACTTTATTACGGAAAAATTTCCGTTTTAAAAATTACTGCCTCTGAAGGATATAATACTTTTTACGAGTGTTAAAACATCGTATTTCATCAATAACTTTTTTCAAAACCGTAACTCTTTTCAAAACCGTTGAACTCTCCTGCATTCATCTATTCTTTACTCAGTATTTCAACTGTGACATTCCGATCTTCTTATGGCATTTGGAAAATTAAATAATCGGTATGTCAGTCGGTAAACATTTCTGTGTGAGCGCCACGGCGATAACATCATCGGTATGTCAGTCGGTAAACATTTCTGTGTGAGCGCAATGGCGATAACATCATCGGTATGTCAGTCGGTAAACATTTCTGTGTGAGCGCAATGGCGATAACATCATCGATATGTTAGTCGGTAAACATTTCTGTGTGAGTGCCACGGCGATAACATCATCGGTATGTCAGTCGGTAAACATTTCTGTGTGAGTGCTACGGCGATAACATCATCGGTATGTCAGTCGGTAAACATTTCTGTGTGAGCGCAATGGTGATAACATCATACTGAAACCAGGAACTTAATAGAATCAAGACAGACTCTTAAAATGTTTAAATTGGGGTCGACATTTCGTTAGAACCTAAGTTAAAAAAAACATTTTATGGCACTAAAGTTAGTAAACAATTATTTATGCCAGTAAGATAACCAGCAATATAATATATAGCGACTGGCTTCTCTGTTAACTGCATGATGGAGAATAGGCAGCGACTATGGAGTGTAGTGCACAAATCTAGAAAAGACGGGACATTTGCTGACTAAGTTTTAAGGAGTATGTATGTGTAGGTGTTATGCTCTCTTATATGTCCTTCTTTATCGACATGAAAATGAGATCAATACTACGTGGCTCGGATCCCACGATGGGATCCCACTGGGCCCCTTAGTGGCTCAGGCTATTTGGATATTAAACTACCTTTTCTAAGGAACAGTCGACCTTAGTAACAAGAACTACACTCATTCACAACCCCTATTAATCCATATTTTGTCGGTTGGGGTCTTAGCGACAAACGAAAGAAAAATCATACTATTCCACAATAATGGCCAAACTGTATTAATAAGATTTATATATTAGAAAGTTTTCATTATACGTGAGTTTAGAGATTTGAACCACGTCTTGTCATATATGATTAACAACAATCGAAACAAAAGTCGTTAGCTATCTATGTGTATTGTTTCTATCAACGTTCACTCTCGACTTACCCTCTCCATGCCGACCTGTCCCGTCGACCAGCGACCATATTTGCATAGCGTCTACACCGCGGAACCCCGACCGCTGCTGTCCGATGGAATAGAGATAACACACCGTCGCCTATAGAACCGCACCATAGGCCTTCAAGCACGATTAGGCTCTGAAAACAGCAAAGCGGCTGTCGACAAGCCTTCCCCAAGTCTTTTTATGTACAACATGATACTAACTCAGGCTATAACATGATATCAAGACTATTTTGTCAGTGTTAGTCCACTGGAGTATAATGTGTTACGCAGGATCTTGATAGCGTTTTCCTTTTCACAGCTCACTTAATTTAACTTGACGATTAAATTAAAAAACATGTTTTCCTCAAAGTATCATAAATTGAATATAATTGATAATTGCTGATTTTTTTACTTTGGCAACACTGCAGACAACCAATACTATAACTAACCACGCTAACGTGAAACACTACTCATTATAAATTCCCGCACTGAGGCCAAGGAAGCGTTGTTGAAATAGCATGCCAAGAGAAGACCAGAAGAATGCATGTTAGAATTTCTGAAAGAGAAGTGTTGGATTACGCAGTTAGATAGGACATTCTGTTGTGTGACTCGTGGCTGTTTTAAATTGAGGATAATATTTTAAAAATCGCCAACATCGATCCTTTTTAGTTGTTGCCATTCAAAGAGGCTACATTGGAAAAAAAGTGATAGAGGATTGACAGTTCTGTAATTTAGTACAAACATTTCATTGATTTATCTTTGGTTTACAATATTAAGACCTATATGCTGTACTGAAATAATTTATATATATTCATAAGTTTATATTGCGAAATTTATATATTTATAAGTTTCTAGAACTGTACAAAAATTGCTGTAGCTTTAGGTTTTATGATCTTTTAAAGGTACGTTTATCTCCAACTTCAGTAATGACGCTACGTGCTTCGTGATTAAGCTAAAGAACGCAGCGTGCTCAAGAGTAGCTTGGTTTAAATAAAACGCAGCTCAAAGCTTTTCTACGAATCCACTAGTGCGCTGCGTAACAATCAGCTTACAATCCACTAGTGCGCTGCGTAACAATCAGCTTACAATCCTCTAGTGCGCTGCGTAACAATCAGCTCACAATCCACTAGTGCGCTGCGTAACAATCAGCTCACAATCCACTAGTGCGCTGCGTAACGATCAGCTCACAATCCACTAGTGCGCTGCGTAACGATCAGCTCACAATCCACTAGTGCGCTGCGTAACGATCAGCTCACAATCCACTAGTGCGCTGCGTAACGATCAGCTCACAATCCACTAGTGCGCTGCGTAACAATCAGCTCACAATCCACTAGTGCGCTGCGTAACGATCAGCTCACAATCCACTAGTGCGCTGCGTAACAATCAGCTCACAATCCAACGTGGCCCTTTGCTATAAACCCAAGAAAGAAGTTTCTCGCAACCATGTTGTTGTTAATAATATAAAATGGATGAGGACGTTGAAATTTCCATGACTACTACCCGAAAGACAAAATTCAGGTAGTGATTTGTTTCAAGAGAGGAGTCATGAATACATAAGAGCTTTTACTAGTTTTAAGAATATGCAGAATATTTATATTCTTATAAAATATAAGTAAGACCAAATCTTATTGATGATTGAGATTTATGCACAAATTTTAATATTTGAGAATATATAACTTCTATTTTCTACTAACTAGTAGTCTTGTTTAGTTTTTGTCCTATTCCACTCCGTATTGTGTCTTTCTTCACGTTATTGTTAAAATCATGGTTACTCGGACTACCTTCATCAGCAGAAAACCTGTTAATCTTAGATCAACTAGAATTTGAAAAGGTTTTACAATTTCATCAAGCAAGAGTGGTTAGTTCGGCAGCATGATTGCAACTGACTGCTCTCGAGGCAATGCCTCCAATCTTAGCCTAGTGGAGTTTGCAGTCGCGCACCGCGTCGCCGACCAACGAGCCAATATTTTATACGGAACCACGCACTACGCTGCGTAACAAGCCCAGGACGTCACTAGTCCCTTTAGTACCCTCAATGGGATAGTTTTATGCCAAAAGGTGTTTTAATGATCATAATTGAACACCCTCAACTATAACATAACAAAGATAATATAATATGACAATCTATATATATAAAAGGCAAAGCCCTCACTGATTGACTCACTCATCACTTATTCTCCAACTTCCCATGTAGGTAGAGAGCTGAAATTTTGTACACTGTTTCTTTAGAACTTAAATAGGACAACTAAAGTATTTTCATCTTGATAAAGTACTCCTAAGGGGTATAAAGCACCCTTAAAAGATTGGTCCATAAGGATAACATTGGGTTGATTTTAGTAAATTAATAACAGCTGTTTTGTAAATAAATAAACATGTCTATTTTGAATGTTTGACATTATACTATTTAATATTTTACTATGAGTTTAATCTTCAGCTGTTAAACAAAAATAAATGAAATGAACACTCTTGAAATAAGCTAAATAGGTGGCAAAGCAATTAGTGTGAGTGAGATACTGTACCGAAATGTAATATTGTAATTTTACGTTATATAGTTAATATACCGATTTTTGTATTGAATAGTTACATGCCAAGGCCGAAGGCCGAGGTGTATCGAGCGTAGCGAGCGTCGGGGTTGGCACGCGAAGCGTGCAGGGGTGTCCCCTAGTATAGTATAACTAAACAGTAATATAAAAACCTATACAAAGATATAACAGTAGAAGGATTTTAAAACGTTTAAGACATTTTACAAGATAATGCAGCATCATTATACAAATTGTACATTTAGTACGTACATGCAAGTCTTATTTCAACTGCAGAAAAAGAAATAATAAAGCATATAAATTTAACTAACTGATAATTTCTTTATAAGTTTAAACTATTTTGTTTACTACTATATTGAAGAGTTTTAATTCGCTGTTTTTTTCATAAACTATTTTTAATGAATCTTGATTTTTGTATTCCTACACACAATCCAGTATGTCCTTTATGGGTTTCCACTGTACACTTGAAAGTACATGGAAAATCAGAGTAAAACATGTTCTTAGGAAATGCATTCCCACGTTCAAGCAGATACATACCAAACCACACAAAACAAAATATCAGTTATTTATAGATATGTCCAAAGAGTTCGCTTTTTGCCATACCCAGCTCAAGTATCCCAATGAAAACCAATAGTATGTACTTAAGCTTAACATTAAAATAATTTTGAGGACGGATCTTGAGGGCTTTAGCTAGATTAAAGACATTAGTGATTTATTGTTTCCATTCTATTTACCGGTACTGATATAATCATTGAACAAATATTTCCACTTTTATATAAAAGTAAAACATATTCCGTTTGGGGTTGAAATATTGATGTTTGCTATTTACAGTAGGAAGAAAAACGTTTGCTGGTTTTTATTACAACAGGAAGTTTAGTTTGTTGTTGATTTTAAACAAGGAGAATGAAGACTTTATAAATTTTTTTCTATGTGAAGGGTGAGGATTTCTGCTGATGTTTAAAATCGCAGACTACGAAATAAGATAAAATAGAAGACGTTGAAAATTGAGTCGATCTTTACAATATCGACTTATCTTAATATCGATTATATCGACACTATATTAATATCGATTATGATGTTTGATATTGATTTTTACACAAGAGAAGAGAGAGTGAAGTTACGCTTTTTGAAAGAGTAACATCTGAGAAAACAGAATCAGACCGGGAAAAACCTTAAGTAATTTGTTTAAAATATCATTTTGTATAGTCCACAGACTTCAAATTTATGTAAAATGTTGTAAATCATATACAGTTCCTTTAGCATAGTTTGAACAAAACCCTGATAGTGAGAGTCTTTTTGATAAGTTTTCCTGAATTTCCAGACAATCTAATATATGCATTAATATAGTAATTTATCGCAGAACGTGTCAACATCTGGTTGACACCAAGAGTACTTTCTAGTTAACTGAAACTCTTACTTTTATCTCAAATCAACACTTCTCTTAATTAAACTGTGGTAGGTTTAATCAAGCCAACCTCGGACAGCGTTTTCACATTTTGTGAACTTCCAGTAACAGGTCGGAATGTGAAGTTATAGGTCGGCCTGTTCATTAAACACTGCCTTTGGAATGTGACGTCACAATGGTCGTGATTAGCATATAATCGACAGATGTATGCAGGCAAGATTGTATCTGTGGCAGTGGCATTCTATCTTTCCTTCAGCTGTCTGTTCTAGTCTTATTCATTGTCATCCAAAGATCCCACAGCCTTCGAATTCTGGAATTGGGTTTCTGGAGCTACCACTGACTGAACATTCGGGGTAAAAATTTCAATTTTGAAAGCTCTATAACTCAGCAGGAGTGCATTTTACTGTTAATGCCTTTTCTTCATAAAATAAGTTAATTGACCTATTTTGTTTGTTATTTTTTTTAAATATTGTCACCACCCCCCCACCACCCCAACTACAACGTGGGGAAGCAAAGTGGTATATTTCAAGGAACTACATATCCCTTGATATAATATAACCAATTTCAAGTGAACATAGTAGCTTTATATTTAAGCGCTACTCTTTTACCTAGTTTACTGTGATAAATAAAAATACGAATTTCCATACTACTGATATTCATTATTAAAAGAAACCGTGGTTAATCTTGTACAAGTTGAGATAGAGAGTTTGTTTCCATTTACTAACTGGAATTCTAAATTTACCATGGTTCTTTTATGAAATTGTTGAGATACAAATACAGTTTTAAATTGAAAATGAAATGTTCGTGCTAAAATTCAGTTTCAAGAGACTGAAGTTCTAGACACATGTATTGTGGTCATGATGATGCAACAAAGGAAGGATTTATCCTCTGATGATTGTTTTGGAAACTTGTTGTATTGTGATTTTGTAGAACCACCACGCACCGTTTAAATACACCAAAGGTATCTACTTAACAGCCTATTTACATTAGAAAAGGTATATTAAACGTTACTACGTATTCCATCTTTCTACTACTATTTTAGAGAGTATATAAGCAAATTGCATCTAACACATTATACAGCATGGACATAGACTTACTCGCATTAATCAAACAGTCTTAATTTGACGGACATTTTAAATAACCCCCAACTAACTAAATAACGATTCAAAATATGTGTCAGGAGATGGGGATAAGATATAAAGTAGATATTTATAGATATTTTAAATCTATAATTAATCACAATAATAAAAAGATTAGAAGATGTCTAAAAATACAAGAAAAATAAAACAAGTAATCACACAAATCATACAATGATAAAATACTAAATAGCTATTCAAATTGGTTCTCCAACTCTAAACAAGTCTCTAACTGAAAAAATACATAAACAACAAATTTTACACAAATATAAATGAACCTGGGCAAATGGTGCTGCTGGCAATGGACCTGTATAAAAATTAATGGGTTTTATAATTATATGACTTACTTGTATATGTGTCGTCTCGAACTCGAACTGGCTTTAAATAAAAAATAAATCCCCTTATAACGACTCTAACTAGAGTTACCAAGAAAATCC
Organism: Stictocephala bisonia; assembly: GCA_035578905.1. NCBI lineage: Eukaryota > Metazoa > Arthropoda > Insecta > Hemiptera > Membracidae > Stictocephala > Stictocephala bisonia. The sequence continues at coordinate 2,032,717 of JAQJVL010000094.1, read as the reverse complement.
CTAAGTCCTGACTAGGACCCTACACAAAACCCAGGATCTTCCCAAAACACTCGAGAGACCTAACGTCTCCTCGACTCTCTCTCGACTCCATCCGCCAACCTCGTATATATTCAACCCGTCAACGTCACCAGCACCATGACCCGAGTTCTGACCTTCACCATACTTTTCCCAATCTGACCTCCACCTAAGTTATACTACTAAATCTAAAATAAAATTGATATAAATTTTACAAAATGCTAATAATAAAATATCTATAAATATCTACTTTATATCTTATCCCCATCTCCTGACATATGGAGATGTTATCTTTCTTCTTAAAGACGCTGACTTTTCTTCAGATGAGACGCATACAACTGGTGAACCGTACCGTAAATACTCAACCTTACCAATCAAGGGGGGTTCAGTTCCTTCGTTATCTCGGAACACTTCACCATTTCTGTCTAATGTTATCATATTGGAATACCAATGAGAAGACATTTGAGAAGTAAATGTAAACATTTACAAGAGTCTCGTGGTGTATTTTACGTTACAATTTACTCAGTGATGGTCGGAGTGGATTTAAAATTTGTAACATTTATCTTTTATTACTAATAAGAAAAAAGAATAATTTTACAAGTTCAAAGTTTTCCCATGTACTCGTGTTAAACATCATTGGTACTGCAGACATCGACTGATTTCTAATTATAATTAATTATAATTAATTAATTAACATTCAGATTATCCAATGGACTGGTTCCCATAATTTCACTGTTTTAGACGTTGTCGAGAACCTGAATTCTGACTGTCTTTTACTTCCTTAATCACGTGATGCCACTTTCGTTTTATCTTTGTTCAATGGACGATCTGGCGGTCTCACGGCCTCCAGTTGGGTGTACCCGTATAAATTGTCCGGAGAAAAGTCTTGTATACAAAATTAATTCTCTAAAATTTAGAGAGTTAGGGTAAGTTCGATATTAGTTATTTTATTAAGTTATTACTTTGTTAAGTCAGATGTCTTTTTATGTTGGTTGGATAAAAATAACATCGACTAAACATTAATAAAATAAGGACTGGTTCTCAATTATTTCCTCTAAAATGTAAATAATATTTTGAGCTGAAATATAAATTTTATTATGAGCTAAAAATAAAATTGCTGCTGACCATTGTTTCAATAGGTTAGTAGCCTATTAATTTATCAAGCTGTTCCACAGAGAAAAAATCAACAAAGGTCGCATCAAATAGTGCGCTAAATTATGTGTCAAGTTAGCGTGTCGACTGTCGAGTAGTTAGTGTGTCGACTGTCGAGTAGTTAGTGTGTCGACTGTCGAGTAGTTAGTGTGTCGACTGTCGAGTAGTTAGTGTGTCGACTGTCGAGTAGTTAGTGTGTCGATTGTCGAGTAGTTAGTGTGTCGACTGTCGAGTAGTTAGTGTGTCGACTGTCGATTAGTTAGCGTGTCGACTGTCGAGTAGTTAGTGTGTCGACTGTCGAGTAGTTAGTGTGTCGACTGTCGAGTAGTTAGTGTGTCGACTGTCGAGTAGTTAGTGTGTCGACTGTCGAGTAGTTAGTGTGTCGACTGTCGATTAGTTAGTTATCGACTGTCGAGTAGTTAGTGTGTCGACTGTCGATTAGTTAGTGTGTCGACTGTCGAGTAGTTAGTGTGTCGACTGTCGAGTAGTTAGTGTGTCGACTGTCGAGTAGTTAGTGTGTCGACTGTCGAGTAGTTAGTGTGTCGACTGTCGAGTAGTTAGTGTGTCGACTGTCGAGTAGTTAGTGTGTCGACTGTCGATTAGTTAGTGTGTCGACTGTCGAGTAGTTAGTGTGTCGACTGTCGAGTAGTTAGTGTGTCGACTGTCGAGTAGTTAGTGTGTCGACTGTCGAGTAGTTAGTGTGTCGACTGTCGAGTAGTTAGTGCGTCGACTGTCGAGTAGTTAGTGTGTCGACTGTCGAGTAGTTAGTGTGTCGACTGTCGAGTAGTTAGTGTGTCGACTGTCGAGTAGTTAGTGTGTCGACTGTCGAGTAGTTAGTGTGTCGACTGTCGAGTAGTTAGTGTGTCGACTGTCGAGTAGTTAGTGTGTCGACTGTCGAGTAGTTAGTGTGTCGACTGTCGAGTAGTTAGTGTGTCGACTGTCGAGTAGTTAGTGTGCCGACTGTCGAGTAGTTAGTGTGTCGACTGTCGAGTAGTTAGTTTTTCAGTTTAAAATGGAATAGCAGGATTATAAGATAAACTATTAAGTCTTGATACTAATATTTGTTCCTCATCCATATCAGTCTTTCCCTTTATTATCCCCAAATTCTCAAGGATAAATAAATATATTATTTATTACTTTTAATTTAAAAAAATGTACATTAGGCTACTATTTATAACTGCCTCTGTCTGAGGCGTTCGCTGCGACCGTAAGAAAGCGACGTCTCATTCTTTTTCACGTGGCTGTTCCAAGAATATATTAGGTGATGTCACTTAACATTTAAGGGAACGAAAAAGACAAAAACGTACAGTTTCTCTTTACAGTTGCAAACTGTGCTTTTCTGAACTAATCATATAAAAAGAGTTGGTGATAGGAAAAATGAATTTAGCTCGCCAGAATTATGCGCGTTTGCTTAAATGCCTGTAATACAAAGACATATCTTTCCAGTTACGTTTATAAAAAAAAATATTTGGAACAATAACTGAACATATCAATAAAAATATTCATTAAAATACCTCAGTTAGTGATGAACAATTATTATTATTTCAATCAACGTTTAAAATACGTTCGGTTTATCGTTGATTGTGATTTGTTTTACCATTAAACAGTAGGTTTTACTTCATTACAAATGATTCAGTTTTCCCAACAATACATTTTATAAATGAATTATACGTTTATAGTATTTTTTAAAGATAATTAATATTATAAACATGTTTCTAATATTAATTATCTTGATACAGGTTTATAAGATACTGCCCTTTAAAGAAATATTGAATTTGGAAACTAAATAAATCCCGAACCATGAACTAACATTCTTCTGTAAAAATACCAGACCTGAGTGAATCTATTAATTAAATAACGATAAATTCGCTACACGCCTTTCGACATCCTGTCAGTAATGCCTCAACAGTACTTATCAATTAATTGTTAATTAATTCCAAAGTTGGAATAATCGTTGTGTCCTCTGATGTTTCACTCTCGTCGCTCCAAAACATGATGATGAGACACCACTCTCTGTTCTCCGTTTTTTAGGGCCACGGCAATCGCCGAATTCCGAAGATCCAATTGCATCTTCAGACTAAGCCAATTAGTGAAATGGTAATTAGCTTCCGCGAGGACCCGCCAGGACCAGACCTCGTGATTATGTCCGATGTAACAGGATAAGGACTAAATCAAACTTTTGAAAAAAGTATCAGTCCCGACCTGGTTTCGTTTTGTTTGTGGATTTGATAATACATTCTCTCCTTCATAATTCATTAGTAGTGGTAATTAGAAAAATTGTTTAGTTATTTATTATAATTCTACCAGAAAAGAAATACTTTCCAGATCGAATACAGGAGATGGTAGACAACACTCGCACACGATGAATCATACAGCAGAATACAATGACCGGGACTCTTTGATTTCTCAACAGTACTAATCAAAAGAAAGAATACATTCTAATGAAGTTTATATTTCAATCATTAATAGTCTGCAGAGAGTGTCGTCCATGTTGGTTTTTATCCCATAATAACCATGTTATTTGAGAATCCATATTTTTCCCCTTATTTATTGACCAAAAGTTGTGTATGAGGTGTCATTTTAATCGTTATAATATTGCTTATTGGGTTTGCTTTTGATATTTTTAATACATCCGCCTAGTTTTGAAAAATATATTAAAATAAAGTAAAACTATGTATTTTTTTGTAAAACTAATTAGTAGGCCTAATTCCCAAAGGAATTCTAACGCAAACTTTTATTCTTGATCAAATGCAATTTGTTTGGGAAAACTCCGTTTAAAACTAACTGTTTAGTTTGTATACGCTTGATCGTATGTCCGGTTCGAAAATAACATTGTTCTTTTGAGATCAAAACCAATAGTCGACAGCCTCTGCAGACTCGTAAAGTAATATTATTGACCTCTAAATTAATATTTATCATCATCTTTTATAGAAATATATTATTTATTTTATTACAGCTTAGTTACATGTTTAATCCAAAAGTGTTTAAACAGTGTCAAAAAACTGAAGAATTCATATGTGAATGAAAATAAATTTGTATTATGTTGTGGGTTATGTCATATTTCATTATTAGTATTATTTTTTTAATGTCTTGTTAAGTATGATATAAAACCATTTTTCGTGCCTTTTGTTAATCTCTAAATAATTAATTGTCCTTAATAAACTCCTTAGCCAAATTAGCTAGTTGAGAGTTGATAGTAATATATTGTATACTTAATTTAAACAAACATTGTTTATTACGTATACATCTAGCAAACATTAAATTAGGAAAAATTAATTGATGAATTAAACAAAATCTCAAAGAGAAACACAACGTATATAAATTAATTCAAATAAGACATAAATAGTTACAACAATGTCAATAGATAAATAATTTTTACAACAAGTGTAAACATAACCTCAAAACATCAAAGAAAACTGAACAAAAACAAAACTGGGGTCCCAAGGAATTTGCAATGGAGAGGAGATATAAAGGCTTTTCTGAATTCTTATCTTGAAATTTTACAATATTGTCTAACTTTATAGGTTTCACTTTCAAGTTTCAGTTTGGCTGTGACTTTAGTAAGTTACTGTGCTAATTTGTGATGGGTAATTTAATAATTTATAGGTAAGTAATTTAAATATTTCAAATTTGGAATTCTACAATTAGGTATACAACGTAATGTCAAGTGTAATTTTAATTAGGGTAATTTTTTTATGTAAAAGAAAATGAAATTTATGTTGTCACATAAAAAATTTATTAACAAAAAGTTAATTCTATTTTTACACCCAAACTTGTATCAACATATTTACTTACTAAACATTTATACACACATTATAAGAGAACAAAATTAAGACTGAATAGGTCTTTGTTATAGAAATACTACATTTTAACATGATCTTTTTTCAACAAAACGATAACAGCCCTTCTAGTATCTGAACACATCCACCTAATTCTAATAATAAGTTAAACTTGATATTTAATAATTCTTGATATTTATAACAGGAATAAGCTTTTAATTGATTTAAAATAAAAAACTTCCAAATCAACTGATATTGGTTAAAAGGAACCAATAAAAAGCCCTCTTTATCCTTAGGTCTAACTTTACTATGAGAATATATTTTAGTTTATGAGTAGGCCTATATATTTTAAACAGTAGAAAAGTGTGTTATTTCAATTAATCATTCATAAAAAAAAAATAATAACTGTTATCAGATTATTGAAATGTTTCACTAAATCACTAACACTAAAATACTAAAACAGTGGCACCATTTATAACTTATTTCGTGAATGATCGTGTGACATGTGCAATAGTATTACATTTAATATATTTTTAATTGAATTTTTGAAAAACTAATAGTCCGGTTTGCATATTTATTATATAATATAAAGGGAACATTATGGAACTGACCCGTGAACATGAATTTTACCAAATTTAGGAAAAAATTGACTTCTGTTATTGGACCAATTGCCTTGATGCTTAGTATTGCTTGCTTAGATCAACGAACCAAAATTATTCAGTCAATTGGTGTAAAACAAAGCAATTTCCACTCATCCAGTGAGTTTATTTGTAAAGTTTTTACCGGAACTACTGATCTTAAATGTTAATTTATTTCTAATACGTGTGTTTTAGGAGGAGTTTCTCATTACAGCATATAAATTAAGAAAACTAAATTAATGAAGGTATATGGAAAAAGTAAATAAAATATATTATTTATAAAGTCATGTTTATAAGCTGATAACGTCAATAAGATAAGAGATTCAGAAACAACTAGTTACGTATTGTATAAATTAATATAGCCTGTGGACTTTTCATGTGAGACATACCTGTCAACAGGTTGTGTGTGGGCTGAGGGTCCTTCCCGCTGCTGCCAACCTGAAGTTTGTTTAACCTATGATTTTCGATAATTTATTGTGCCCTACCAGTACTTGCAAATATCTAGACTTAAGAAAATGTTGCACTTCTAAGAAGACTTTAGGACAGTGCTTTACGTTTTTCGATCAGTTTAAAGACATTAGCCAATATCCCTCACAGGCGTGAGTACTCTCTTTTGAGTACTGCTGTCTTCTTCGGACTGTGCCGACAGTTATTAGTACACTGTTCTGTTTTCAGAGATGTCTCTTAACCTAAAGAAAAATATTATTTTCAGACGTGAAACCTCGTAGCACTTGGCATTGCGTTCTGCTTCATATACCTAGGGGCTTGAACTGGGGAAAAGGGGTTTTGTACTTTGGACCACAAATGTACGAAAAATAATGGTACTTGAGAAATCTTAGAACTTAGGCTTAAGCGGCCGGTGTCATAACTAGAATCTACAGTTTCCGGTGACAACCGCGTCAAGGTACTATCTATAATATTTACAAGATGACCAGACGTTTCGCCCATACTGTGATGTGACATCCTCAGTGGTTTCTCTGAGACTGGTCCTGAAACCACTGAGGATGTCACATCACAGTATGGGCGAAACGTCTGGTCATCTTGTAAATATTATAGATAGTACCTTGACGCGGTTGTCACCGGAAACTGTAGATTCTAGTACTTGAGAAATATTTTTTTTCCAGTTTTAAGGAAAAGAGAAGGTTTTTGTACTAACTATAATACTCTGTTGACTTTCTTAATTTATATTTCATTTTATATGTGTACTATTAGTTTTATTTGTGTACATATTATTAGTATTGGTCTGTTTGACATGAGTTGTCTTGTAAAACAGACCTCGTATCTTTGAAGAACGCTTGAAATAAAGACCTTATTTCTTTTATTTATAAAGGATTTGTATGGACCTGTGTAGTCTGGTTACTAGATATATTTATTTTCAAAAAGGAACAGTTTTAATAACTCAGAGGCACACAAAATAAGGGACACAAAATATATCGTAAACTTTGGACCCTCTGGGTATATCTGTGGGTCCAAGTTTTCTGTATGGTGAAGTATAGTGAGAACCAACCCCCAGCCCCGTATACAGAGGTAGAGAACCACTAGTACATGACTTGAGAAATTCCTGAAATGGTACGTTTAGAGAGTAAAGTAACAACTTAATTTGAAGTTTTAGTCTTATATGTATAAAAAAGCGACTTGGTGCTGACCAGCCTTAAAAATTGCCTAGGAAAGATGGCGATACATGTTAAGACATTAAATAATATTATGATATAGGCCAACTAATATGTATAATAATAGGATCTTTCTACTGGCAGGTCATAATTACAGGGGGCTTAAAAATTATAAACCAATGAAATAGATTGTACCTTCAACAGTTTTAAATCGAAAATAAAATAGTAACAGCCAGTAAATAATTGACTTGTAAAACACCTACGAAATAATTACTGAAGTAAATGAACGGGTCGTAATAAATTTCACTGATTGGTTTCGAAGGTAAATAAAAGCCAGGTGGCCCCAAAAGATGTTTGGGAGGGGCAAAGGGGAAGAGCCTGCAAGCCCCGCGGCATCAAGTCGTCAGGACCAACGGCATTTCACCGGCAAACAGAAGAGACGCGCTCGCTCAGTTGCGCCGTAGACTCGAGAGAGCGTGTGTCGGCAGTAGATCATCCATAACACAGGACGAAACGTGTGCGCTAGACCGCTTTCAGTTTCGTAACCACTGGAGCAACAAAGTAAATATATACAATTTAAGTTGGCTATTTATGATGTTGTCAAATAAATACTTATCGATATCTTTCACAAAATATTTCAGAACCGGTGAGTCCCAAAACATAACCTCAAAAGTTGTTTGTCAACAATGAGTTTTCTTCTGTAAGATCTCTTTCTAGATATCAGAAAAAGATAAACTTACAAACTTTTGAGTTTTTGTTAAATTGAGTGATTGTGGTTTTCGGAACATGTGAAATAACTTTTAAAATGTGGAAAGTATATTGGTGCTCTTGGATTTTACTTTTGCTCTCAAGTTTTGTTTCTTCAGCGGCAAAGACACAAATAGGAAGTTGGATGTAAGTATATAATATATTTGTTCTGTTCTTTTAAAGTTTAGTTTTACAGAAATCGCGATTGAATGATTGTAATTTACTGTAAGGGCAATCATTACCTCTATAAAGGTGTATTTGTAAAGTTTCGTACATTAGATGATTGTTTTGACAATAAAGTCACAACAATCATCTAATGTATGCATTTACTTATTATCTAGTTTCTGATCAATATAAGAAAAGCAATAAAAAATTACGAAACTTAAGAGTGTTTGAAAGTTAGATAAACATCATTCTCTCTGATTTCATCAACTAGTTTACGAGAGGAAAATTTAACAACGATTATTTCATTTAGGCCTTTATCCTTGATCCTTGATTTGATTTATTCTTTACTAACTATTATGTGATAGGATTTAAAAATATTTATGAAGAAAGGTAATAAAGTGAACAGGTTACAACGAAATTCTAGGAACTAAACCTTTTGTACTAAACTCAGTACAACTGACCATTATAATTTTGTACAATAACAAACATTTTATAAAAAGCCACTTATTAACACGAATGAATTAAGGAAGCATATTACACTGGTATAGTTGATGTCTTATGTACCCTATATTTTTACTTATAATAAATGAATATCCGAAACAGCTGTTGGATTAAGATTTAGAATACATTTTATTGATGTCTAAAATAATATTCACTGCACTAATTTAACTAGCTAGTTTAATAATAGGAGCACTATTTATTTGTATTGATTACTACAGTGTGGCCTTCGATACAAAACCATTCTACTGGTGATTGCTTTTTTGTTGGGTTTACGATAGGTAATTATTGTGATTGATGTAATAAACGAGTAATAAAGTCATTGTTTTGGTGGTGATAAAAGTAAGTTGATAAAATTTAAGATGTCTAGGGAAATTAATAGTTTCGACTTCAATAGTGTGTTTTTAAGTACAAAACATGAATCGGTTAATTCTGATTTATATATAAGAGGTTACCGCGGCAATTTTTATTAGATTTAATTGAATATAAATAGAAACCCCTAAAATTGATTGATCAACACAGTAAACATAAGCATAAACATTGATAATTAGTGGTTATCTAATAACTAGTTAAGGCGTAGTTAGATTGTCTTCTTCAGATAACATTGAAGGAGATAAATGTGGAAGATTTAAGTATGAAATAAATATTTGACAGTGTTGCAAAATTTACTTGTATTTTATAAAGAAAATCATTCTCTTTTTTATTTAGAGATAAAGCATGTTCTTGATTAGAACATCTTCAATGTGATTAGTGACTCTAACGTGTTACTAACATTACTAACGGTCGATGTAGTTCTGTGGCATAGCTACGTATATTTAATGAAAGTGGGAATATAAATTTGTATTTAATAAGAAACAAAACTATAATTTACTAGTAGCTATTTTGATTTTGTCAATGAAATAAGTTAAAGAGTTGATTAAAAAAATTAAGTAAACAATCAATGAACTATGAAGGCGACTTATTTATTAAAAAACAGTTTCTTGCATTAATATGACCTTTAGAGAAGTTAAGCAAGTATTTATTTAAATGCACAGCTGAATCCATTAAGGTTAGCATTTAACGTAAAAATGAATGTGTTTCATTAACACCTTTCTAAATGTAACCCTGATGGTAGATAAAAACACACTGTAGTAACTTTATGTACTATATAAAGAATATATTATTTGATCATCTTTATAAATATTTAAATTATTTATGATTGTCCAAAATATCTAGATTAGAAAGTTGATTATAAAAGAAAAGCTAAACAGAATTGGACGAACGTAATAGAAAGCTATAAAATATACCTTTCAACTCTTATACATAAAAAGTAAGACTGGTATGTGAAATGTATACATTTTGAGCCAGTGTGCTTAAGTTTGTTTTGAGATCCTAGAAAATAATGCATTGTTCTAAATAATGATTTCTAAATTCGTATAAAAAAAAAAAAGGAATGATCTTAAATGACATATCAATCAATCATATGATCATGTATTGCCCATACATTTTGTTGATTACGATTAGTTTTTAAGTGCCCCTTTACTGTGTTTCATTTTATCCTATGTACTTTATTCAGGAATCCTCCCTATATATAATACACGAAGCCGTTTATTGTCAACGAAACTCCTCTCTATATATAATACATGAAGCCGTTTATTGTCAACGCAACTCCTCCATATATATAATACACGAAGCCGTTTATTGTCAACGAAACTCCTCTCTATATATAATACATGAAACCGTTTATTGTCAACGCAACTCCTCCCTATATATAATACACGAAGCCGTTTATTGTCAACGAAACTCCTCTCTATATATAATACATGAAGCCGTTTATTGTCAACGCAACTCCTCCCTATATATAATACGTGAAGCTTTTTATTGTCAACGCAACTCCTCCCTATATATAATACATGAAACCGTTTATTGTCAACGCAACTCCTCCCTATATATAATACACGAAGCCGTTTATAGTCAACGAAACTCCTCTCTATATATAATACGTGAAGCCGTTTATTGTCAAAGCAACTCCTCCCTATATATATATATATATATATATATATATATATATATATATATATATATATATATATATATATATATATATATATAAATAATACGTGAAGCCGTTTATTGTCAACGCAACTCCTCCCTATATATAATACGTGAAGCCGTTTATTTTCAACGCAACTCCTCCCTATATAAACTCCTCCCTATATATAATACGTGAAGCCGTTTATTTTCAACGCAACTCCTCCCTATATATAATACGTGAAGCCGTTTATTGTCAACGCAACTCCTCCCTATATATAATACATGAAGCCGTTTATTGTCAACGCAACTCCTCCCTATATATAATACATGAAGCCGTTTTTTGTCAACGCAACTCCTCCATATATATATAATACATGAAGCCGTTTATTGTCAACGCAACTCTTCCCTTATTTCTAGACGAATTTTAACAGTTGCGGTATCAACAAATTTGCAATATCAACTCAGTTCGTAGTTATGCAATAAGGTCTTCATTCTTCAATATGATCACCCTAAAGGGTATGGGATGAACTCAAAGTACATTTTCAGCCATAAGATTAACATGGAGAGAGATTTAAATGAATCGAAACCTAACAGGTGTTCAAATGTAAATAACGGTTTCCAACAAGTTTTAACAGCTGTTGGAATGTAAACAATGGTGTTTGTAATATTGAGGAGGTTAGATCTTTCATAATTCTTAACCAGGGAAGGATGTAAGCACGGTTTTATTCACATTCGAATGTAGGGCTCCGCTCTACTGGACTTGAAAGGTTTTAATTATAATCTAATGAAGTTATTTTATTTATCTAATCTTCAAATTTCAAACAAAAACAAATGGAATGAACACGTTTGAAATAGGCGAAGTAATATCGTTAGGTGTTTATACTAATAAATAGCAACGCAAATAATGTGAGAGAGATACTGTAAATAGACTTAATTTTCAAAATTATAATTTTACCTTATATTACAATAATTTGTAGTCAAAAGTCACAGGCCGAGGTGTAACGAGCGCAGCGAGTGGCGGGCTTGGCATGTGAGTCGTGGAGGGGTGTCCCATAGAATAAACAAATAGTTGATAAAAATTAAATTGCCATAGATTTAATCTAATTAAACACTAAAATGTACAACAAAAAATCTATGTTCTATGACTTCTACTATACATCGTTGTTTGGAATAGATACAAGGGTTATAAGGGCCAAACAACAAGGCTAACATGTGTTAACACATACAGTGTGGAAGAAAAGTCCCGGAACAGAGTTTTAATATGTGAAGAACTCTTGTTCCGGCCACTATTAGTAGATTAATAGGACTCAATAAAACATGGCACCTATTAATCTACTTTTTGATGTAACTATCATTTTTCTGTCATATCAGGGGGACGGCCTGCAAGGAGTCAGAAGAAAATCTTAAATGAGAGCATAGGTCTTGTAGTAAATAAAATTAAATAAAGTAGTAGTAGAATATAAACCCACAAATCCGACCTCAAAAGGTCAGCTCCTTAAAAAATGGTGCTGGTTTTTAAGGTTTTAAAAAGATACAACTAAAGTCCTGTTACAGTCGGTTTATTATTCTTTTCTTAGCTCAAGTTGGGAAAGTTAAACTTTGTAAATTACTAGTGGACTTAAGAAATAGTTTATCAGGATCGTTGGTGACTTCACTTTCAATTGACGATGGTCCACAAGGAGTTCGACAAAAATATTAAAACTAGCGTAGGTCAAGATGTACATCATTTTAAAGGGGTTGTCTACATTAGGCCTGTCCTACAAATGTACATTATGAAGATAGTCATGAAATAGAGATAGTAATTGGTACATTTACTCTAAAAAGTGTTGGTAAGCATTAACTATTTCGATTCAACAATCTTTGAAAATCTGCCATTTTGTACTGAATCAACCTTTATAAGTGCTGTTTGTGTTATTCATCTCTGCTAGGAAATCCCTTTAAAATGACGTACATCTTGACCTATGCTAGTTTTAATATTTTTGTCGACTTCCTTGTGAACCATCATCCGTTGGAAGTGAAGAGTCACCAACTATCCTAAAAAAACTATTTCTTAAATACGTTAGGCATTTACAAAGTTTAACTTTCCCAACTTGAGCTAAGAACAAACCGACTAAAACATGACTTTCATTGTATCTTTTTAAAACTTTAAACCAGCACCATTTTAAAGATTTTCTTCTGACTTCTTGCGGGCCTTCCCCTGATATGACAGAAAAATAATAGTTACATAAAAAAGTAGATTAGGCCTAATAGGTGTAGTATTGATGTGTCAAGTTTTATTGCTTTATCTGTAATCGTTCAGAAATTAAAAATCTGTTCCGGGACTTTTCTTCCACACTGTATATTACAACAAATCAGAGATAATTTTTAAAGGGATTGTTAAAGAAAATTATTCGGACTTATTTTGCAAAGGGTGAAATATTTTATTTATTTATTTTTTAAATATAGTTGAATCAAAATAGATTTTTCGAGTTAAATCTTCACGTGGTAGACATTTGAATACAAAACGTTACACGTGTAAAACATTATTGTTAAAATTAGATAAAATATTTAATTAGTAAAACGTTGTATGTCAATAATATGACGTATAGGGTATTATTAAATATACAATAGATATTTTAATTGTAACAATTAAAATAGTATTGTTTGTATGTTAATAAGATACATTTAATAGATTGAAAATAATAAAAACTGACGACTACAAGGTTTTAATAAATCATAGAGTAACAATGATGGTAGATAAGCTATTACTGTAAATCAAAGTAAATAGCGTACCAGGGTTTGATTTCACTGTCTACAAACATTTACAATGTACAGTTTAATTGATTCAATAACCAGTTGTTGGCTTGTTTATGTGAACTAATAACAACGCTGTAGAAGGTCAATAGCTAATAAATTTAAATAGGTAATTATTTGCTAATATTTATAGTGATATTGCACTATAAATACTTAAACGCTGTAACAAATTAAATTTACACTATTATTTATGTGTATATAGAGAATGCAAATTTTGTTTGATACAATTTTAAAACTTTTCACCAATATGGAAAAGACGAATCGAGAACAAGAATTATATCATCTAGTAATTAGCTTGGCTGTATTTGCCTCAGAGTTGTCATCAACTAGATTGTATGGAAATATTCAATCAAACATTTGAAAAATCGTTCAAATACAATGGATGAGTGGTGTTTTATGAACATTTGTACAAACTCACAAAATCACACCTACACAAGTAAAGACTTACACAAACATCAGGTACGCACAAGTACACAGTTAAACAAACATCAGACCTACACAAGTAAACACTTACACAAACATCAGGTATGCACAAGTACACAGTTAAACAAACATCAGACCTACACAAGTAAACACTTACACAAACATCAGGTATGCACAAGTACACAGTTAAACAAACATCAGACCTTCACAAGTAAACACTTACACAAACATCAGGTATGCACAAGTACACAGTTAAACAAACATCAGACCTACACAAGTAAACACTTACACAAACATCAGGTATGCACAAGTACACAGTTAAACAAACATCAGACCTACACAAGTAAACACTTACACAAACATCAGGTATGCACAAGTACACAGTTAAACAAACATCAGACCTACACAAGTAAACACTTACACAAACATCAGGTATGCACAAGTACACAGTTAAACAAACATCAGACCTACACAAGTAAACACTTACACAAACATCAGGTATGCACAAGGACACAGTTAAACAAACATCAGACCTACACAAGTAAACACACAAACATCAGGTATGCACAAGTACACAGTTAAACAAACATCAGACCTTCACAAGTAAACACTTACACAAACATCAGGTACACACAAGTACACAGTTAAACAAACATCACACCTACACAAGTAAACACTTACACAAACATCAGGTATGCACAAGTACACAGTTAAACAAACATCAGACCTACACAAGTAAACACACAAACATCAGGTATGCACAAGGACACAGTTAAACAAACATCAGACCTACACAAGTAAACACACAAACATCAGGTATGCACAAGTACACAGTTAAACAAACATCAGACCTACACAAGTAAACACTTACACAAACATCAGGTATGCACAAGTACACAGTTAAACAAACATCAGACCTACACAAGTAAACACTTACACAAACATCAGGTATGCACAAGTACACAGTTAAACAAACATCAGACCTACACAAGTAAACACTTACACAAACATCAGGTATGCACAAGTACACAGTTAAACAAACATCAGACCTACACAAGTAAACACTTACACAAACATCAGGTATGCACAAGTACACAGTTAAACAAACATCAGACCTACACAAGTAAACACACAAACATCAGGTATGCACAAGTACACAGTTAAACAAACATCACACCTACACAAGTAAACACTTACACAAACATCAGGTATGCACAAGTACACAGTTAAACAAACATCAGACCTACACAAGTAAACACTTACACAAACATCAGGTATGCACAAGTACACAGTTAAACAAACATCAGACCTACACAAGTAAACACTTGTATCAACCTACATAGGGTTCCTAATCTGCGGGTAGTTACCCAAAGTGTGAGTATTTTCAGTGATTGTGGGTAAAGTTGTGGGTATTGTAATATTGTGGGTAAAAGTGGTTAATTTTCCATGAAATCTCAAAAGACTCATGTGGTACATTAATCATGTTCGTAACTTCATGAAAAAATAAACGTGTTATCGATTTAGAATTATCTTCTCATTTCTTAACATATACTTTTACATAAAAACCACGATTGTGGTATGTTTCAATAAAATTTTCTTATATTTTGATAAAAAAAGTTCCAAAACTTGTAAGAAAACAGCCGTTTTACAAATGTTTTGAACTACTAAAAAATTGCCATAGCTTAAATTTTGTATTTATCAACAAATTATTACGAAATGTCAACAGGATGTTATTAACTAAATTGTCTTCACAGTAAAGTGATAGACTAAAGACCAGCTATTTTGATCATGGCCATAAGGATGAAAAAAGAGACAAAAACCTGTTTAATGTCCTAGATTTATTAAAAAAAGGCATATCTAAGGATATTTTAACATACTGGTAATTTACGTATAATTAGGTGTAAAATTATTAACTTTGTTTAATAAACAACATATATATGAATTATTTAATGGCACACGGTACAAATTAATAGAAACCCTCTGGCACTGATAGAGAGCAACTTTGAAAATCCCCCTGGCACTAAAAGGGCTAAATGATCAGATTATTGCATGTTTGTCTATAGCAGTGTATGCTTTAACGTGTTTCGGCTGGCTTTGGGGACGACTGAATTCCGCTCACAGCGCTGACTGTACATCTACTCATACACAGACACTCGACCCCTCCCTCCCCTGGAATATGTATAATTGCAGGAAGTCGTTTAAACGCGAATTTGCGGGTGCTGTGTCTCGTTGTTCGTGTACGTAGCGATTGGATTGTAATATAACATGCGGGTAAAAGTACAACCAAAAGTTGAGTATATAAAGTTAATCATTTTTGTAAATTGTGTGATATTAAAAAGCATAGATTCCAAAAACGACATTGTATTTCTCGTCGTAATATTACTTTAATTATTTAAAATCTAATTTGCTAATTTGCAGTAAAATTACTTAATTTAAAATAACTGATGAGCATGACCAGTCCTGTGAGGGTCTGTTTTAAAAATTTGGGAATAATCGGGAAAATAGTTTCTTAATTCTGCATGTACGAAGAAAGCCCAAATTCGAATCTTTGAGGTAATCTATTTGTAACTGTAAACATAATTTTAATGAAAAAACTAATTGGGAGGCGTTTAATAAAGTAGTTAATATAATGTAATTGAAATCGAAAAAATAGAAATTTTGTTTGACAAAACAGCCTTAATGCTTGCTATGTGTAATATAAAATATTAAATATGTACAATTATTAATTAGTAAAACTTACATAAATTATTTAAATTATTGATTAAGATGTATTTTAATACCGTATCACAGTAAATGTGAGATTGTGGGTAATTTATGGCAAATGAATAAATAACCACATGAAGCTATATAGATTTCTGATCAGCAACCCTTTACACAAGTACATACTTACACAAACATCAGGTATACACAAGTACACAAACATCAGGTATACACAAGTACTCACATACACAAACATCAGCTATATACACAAGTACATACTTACACAAACATCAGACTTACACAAGTACACACTTACACAAACATCATACCTACACAAGTATACACTTACACAAACATTAGACCTGCACAATTACCTACTTACAAAAGTACGTAACTACATAAACATTATATCCACACAAGTACAGGCATACACAAACATTAGGTTAAGTATCAACCTACACAAACAACATACCCATACAACTACAGACACACAAGTACATACAATTAGTAGACCTGCAATACACAAACTCAGACACATGTATATAGCTCCACATACATCACATTTAACAAAAAAAGTGTTTGCTTTTATAAAGGTGATTAGATAAATAAATGTTACCATCTCTTTATATCTTAATTATTCGATGAGATGGTTAGAAAAAATGTAATAGCTATCTAAACTAATTTATTAAGACTTTACAAAACACCAAAACTTTATTAATATAAATCAATGTGGTTGATTATAGCCTGTGGTGTTGGGGACGCACGCTGTTTACACATAATCACTCAATTATGCTAATAGCAACAGGTGGCGGTGACCGGTGCCCGCGGGCGTCCACAGACTACAAGCAAATAAGTCTACGTCATAAATTGGAGGTAATGAACCCCATATTGACATTTCATCGATAAATAGAATAGTACTGCAATATAGCATGTTAAACAATGACGAGGATTTTGTAGATATGTGAAAAGTTCGTAGGAAAGATAATAAATTGAAAGGAATGTTTATATTGATTTAATATCATGCATATATTTTTCTCAAGCCTAAGTGTACACGTTCCATGTAGTGTGAAGAGATGTGTGGAGGTCACCCAGATAGTAGTTCATTGATTACTTAATACTTCATCTGAAGGGCCTTTCTGCATAATCTGTATCCGAAAAGTCCTGAAAAGATAAAATATTTGTCTTTTGAAAAATTATATAGTAACGAAGCTTGGAAATTATACCTCGGAGAAAATGTACAAATATTATGCTGATGGATTTCGGAAAACTACGTTATCCATCATACCAGGTGATTCGGTAATGAATAAACTACATTATATTTATGACAAAGCACATTAATTTTAGACAATGAAAGTTTTAATTATACTATTGAGTCTTGAAAATCTTGTGTTCAACGATGTATAAGGTCTTGATGAACAGAACAGTTTGACACCAGACTGACGATGAGATGACTCAGTCAGAAGTTACACAATTTTTAAAGTAGACAAAGTCCTTTCTGTATCTTTGTTGGAACATATTTGACCTTTCCAAGAATTTTGTGACACCTTTAATGGGATTTTCCTCATGTCCTCAGATATTGTTATGTCAATTAGTTGTTTTATATAGTGAGAAACTCAACGTCAATTCCCACTCTGGATATAAATTAAGAATGTTTGAAATCCTACCTATCCTTTAACAAACCTGTAGGATTACTTAAGACCCAACTTATCTAGTAGCCTACTTGTAAGATTTTTTGTGCCCGATGTCTCGATGTTTCATCGAATATTTTTTGTTTTACCCTTTTGTTGCATTAAATTACCACAAAAGTTCCTTTTAGAAGAAAAAAGTGCAACAACAAAATACATAATTTTTCACGAAAAGCCTGTCTGTACAGAAATACACGAGATTTATTATTCACTAATACAACACAGTGTGGTCTACACAAGCTCGGCTGACTAACCTGCTGACTGACACAGAGAAACAATAACTAGAGGTCGTTTTCTAATGGCTGCAGCAGACACCCAAGTGGCAGTTATATATAGATTACAACTAATTTACACCTGTAGTAATAATTAGTATATTTACCCTTGGGAGGGCTGACAAGGTGCTGTACCTGTCGTCAATGGTACTGGAGAAATAACTACTTGACACACATTTAGAACACTATTGTATGCGACTTCTGTTTCTTCCCTCTCTGTGCTTGCTGATCGAATCTTATACACTATTTTGGAACTGTGTCATTCTGTTTTTAATATTTAAAGTATATTTAACCATTGAGAGTGTTGTCTAAAAATGAACATTTCTGACGTTTCAAAAGCTAGTCTTGGGCGGACTAATGTTTTATAATATTCTTTTTATATATGTTGTACATTTTTCGAACGCCCTTTGAAGTAATGGTATCTTTATAATACACTAAAACATTTGGTGAACACGTTTTAAAATAAAATGAATACTTTACGTTGTAGAATACTATTACTAACATTCTTCGATATATTAATAAATTTTATCGAGACAAAAAAATCGAGAGCAAACACAAGAGGTATTCTAAAATTACTTCAGTTATTAAAATTACTACTCAGTTAATAGTTTTGTATAAGAAATATATTTTTTAGGCTTTAACGTGTTATTAAACATACAGTAGTTATTAATTTGTTCTTGGTAAAGAATAATAATCTTTTTCTCAATTATTCATTATTGATTTAATACAAGTTCTGTTATCATTTAATCGCTTTGATGGATAGTTCGAGAGTTATCTGATAAAATAGAACGAGGATTATTTTAAGAAAAAACAGTCCTTGACCATAATTACTTGAAACACATTAAGTATTTCAAGGTCAGACAGAGTAATACACACAACCAAGAATGGGATGACTTGGTTGTGTGCTCAGCCCATGATTTACAGTGCATCCTCAATTTGTAGGTTCTCCCACCCTTGACCAAACAGTATTCATAAAACTGTTCGGTCAAACCTTACATGGTAATTACCCCTAAGCCAATTCAATTCAGATATAACATGGCTCTTGACAGATAAATAAAGATATACAACCACTGCGTAGGAAAATTGAACAGAAAACCACAGCATAAAAACATTATTTGGGGCTACTAATTGAAGATTGACAAGTCATGAAAATAAACCACCATTACACAGGGGAATTGAACAGAAAAACATTGTTTAGGGCTACTAATTGATGATTAACAAATAATATATCCCACCACTACACAAGAGAATTGAACATAAAACAACAACAGAAAAACATTATTTAGGGATACTAATTGATGATTGACTATTAATATATCCCACCACTACACAGGGGAATTGAACAGAAAAACATTGTTTAGGGCTACTAATTGATGATTAACAAATAATATATCCCACCACTACACAAGAGAATTGAACATAAAACCACAACAGAAAAACATTATTTAGGGATACTAATTGATGATTGACTATTAATATATCCCACCACTACACAGGGGAATTGAACAGAAAAACATTGTTTAGGGCTACTAATTGATGATTAACAAATAATATATCCCACCACTACACAAGAGAATTGAACATAAAACCACAACAGAAAAACATTATTTAGGGATACTAATTGATGATTGACTATTAATATATCCCACCACTACACAGGAGAATTGAACAGAAAAACATTGTTTAGGGCTACTAATTGATGATTAACAAATAATATATCCCACCACTACACAAGAGAATTGAACATAAAACCACAACAGAAAAACATTATTTAGGGATACTAATTGATGATTGACTATTAATATATCCCACCACTACACAGGAGAATTGAACAGAAAAACATTGTTTAGGGCTACTAATTGATGATTAACAAATAATATATCCCACCACTACACAAGAGAATTGAACATAAAACCACAACAGAAAAACATTATTTAGGGATACTAATTGATGATTGACTATTAATATATCCCACCACTACACAGGGGAATTGAACAGAAAAACATTGTTTAGGGCTACTAATTGATGATTAACAAATAATATATCCCACCACTACACAAGAGAATTGAACATAAAACCACAACAGAAAAACATTATTTAGGGATACTAATTGATGATTGACTATTAATATATCCCACCACTACACAGGGGAATTGAACAGAAAAACATTGTTTAGGGCTACTAATTGATGATTAACAAATAATATATCCCACCACTACACAAGAGAATTGAACATAAAACCACAACAGAAAAACATTATTTAGGGATACTAATTGATGATTGACTATTAATATATCCCACCACTACACAGGAGAATTGAACAGAAAAACATTGTTTAGGGCTACTAATTGATGATTAACAAATAATATATCCCACCACTACACAAGAGAATTGAACATAAAACCACAACAGAAAAACATTATTTAGGGATACTAATTGATGATTGACTATTAATATATCCCACCACTACACAGGAGAATTGAACAGAAAAACATTGTTTAGGGCTACTAATTGATGATTAACAAATAATATATCCCACCACTACACAAGAGAATTGAACATAAAACCACAACAGAAAAACATTATTTAGGGATACTAATTGATGATTGACTATTAATATATCCCACCACTACACAGGGGAATTGAACAGAAAAACATTGTTTAGGGCTACTAATTGATGATTAACAAATAATATATCCCACCACTACACAAGAGAATTGAACATAAAACCACAACAGAAAAACATTATTTAGGGATACTAATTGATGATTGACTATTAATATATCCCACCACTACACAGGAGAATTGAACAGAAAAACATTGTTTAGGGCTACTAATTGATGATTAACAAATAATATATCCCACCACTACACAAGAGAATTGAACATAAAACCACAACAGAAAAACATTATTTAGGGATACTAATTGATGATTGACTATTAATATATCCCACCACTACACAGGGGAATTGAACAGAAAAACATTGTTTAGGGCTACTAATTGATGATTAACAAATAATATATCCCACCACTACACAAGAGAATTGAACATAAAACCACAACAGAAAAACATTATTTAGGGATACTAATTGATGATTGACTATTAATATATCCCACCACTACACAGGGGAATTGAACAGAAAAACATTGTTTAGGGCTACTAATTGATGATTAACAAATAATATATCCCACCACTACACAAGAGAATTGAACATAAAACCACAACAGAAAAACATTATTTAGGGATACTAATTGATGATTGACTATTAATATATCCCACCACTACACAGGGGAATTGAACAGAAAAACATTGTTTAGGGCTACTAATTGATGATTAACAAATAATATATCCCACCACTACACATGAGAATTGAACATAAAACCACAACAGAAAAACATTATTTAGGGATACTAATTGATGATTGACTATTAATATGTCCCACCACTACACAGGAGAATTGAACAGAAAAACATTGTTTAGGGCTACTAATTGATGATTAACAAATAATATATCCCACCACTACACAAGAGAATTGAACATAAAACCACAACAGAAAAACATTATTTAGGGATACTAATTGATGATTGACTATTAATATATCCCACCACTACACAGGGGAATTGAACAGAAAAACATTGTTTAGGGCTACTAATTGATGATTAACAAATAATATATCCCACCACTACACAAGAGAATTGAACATAAAACCACAACAGAAAAACATTATTTAGGGATACTAATTGATGATTGACTATTAATATATCCCACCACTACACAGGAGAATTGAACAGAAAAACATTGTTTAGGGCTACTAATTGATGATTAACAAATAATATATCCCACCACTACACAAGAGAATTGAACATAAAACCACAACAGAAAAACATTATTTAGGGATACTAATTGATGATTGACTATTAATATATCCCACCACTACACAGGAGAATTGAACAGAAAAACATTGTTTAGGGCTACTAATTGATGATTAACAAATAATATATCCCACCACTACACAAGAGAATTGAACATAAAACCACAACAGAAAAACATTATTTAGGGATACTAATTGATGATTGACTATTAATATATCCCACCACTACACAGGGGAATTGAACAGAAAAACATTGTTTAGGGCTACTAATTGATGATTAACAAATAATATATCCCACCACTACACAAGAGAATTGAACATAAAACCACAACAGAAAAACATTATTTAGGGATACTAATTGATGATTGACTATTAATATATCCCACCACTACACAGGAGAATTGAACAGAAAAACATTGTTTAGGGCTACTAATTGATGATTAACAAATAATATATCCCACCACTACACAAGAGAATTGAACATAAAACCACAACAGAAAAACATTATTTAGGGATACTAATTGATGATTGATAAATTCTTCATAATTCATCGATCAACTAAATTTTTCTTGTGTTTGGATATCTTGTACTGGATAGCAGAACAAAGAATAAGTATTACTGATTTATCTATCGACAATACAACAATGGCCTTGCAAAACATGTTTAATTACTAAGTATTGTTAATTTATTGATAGCATTATGATCAATAACATTTGTATACGTTTATCAAATAACAGTGTAAACAAGATTATAATTTAATGATTTTACTTCTTTTTCATGTTTTGCTATTTTTATATTGGTGATTTCCATAATTTATTATTTTATACACGTTAATTTCATAAAACACCTCACAATTATAGTTTAAAATTAAAAAGTGAATTTTTTGTTTTTTTTGTTTAAAAGTTTTTTTGTTTATGTTTGTTTTTTTTCATTTTGTTTAAAAGTGTTTTATATATAAGAAGTAACTTTAGTATAAATAATTAATTTCACATACTTTTTTCTAGCGTAATCTTTTTTATTTTTACTAACGTTAAGTTAGTCATGAAGCGATTAAATTCTCTCATAATATCTAATAAAATCTAATAAAATTACTCTACCGCTCTTTTTGTTTTGTTGGACGTGTTTTCAAAACAAAAAGAAAGCCATGGAGTCCTCCTGAGGCATTGTAAACTAATTTGAAGAAACAAAACCTATTATTGTTTGAACATTAATTGTACCCTATATACGAGTTCTTAGAACTTCAATATGGGAGAAGTTTTATTCAAAATACTAAATTTAAATCTCCAAACTACTACACTATTAAACGATTAAAATATTCATTATAACGAAAAGAATGAAAATCATAATTAAAATAATCATATCATAAGTTAATATTATTCTCTAAGGTAGCCCTTTTCTTTGTTACAGTAGTATATAAATTTGCATGTGGTTTAAATATTTAAGAGAAAATTAAATTTTAAACGTATCAATTTAAAGGCCTTGATATTAAAATTTCACCTTGAGCCTATTATATTTTACAGCTCAATTAAGTGATAACTAGCCTGTAAATGTGGCTAGCAGTTTCGGCTGTAATTATAAACGCGTATATCGGTAGTTACGTAATTATAGAGTCTTGTGTTGTGATTGCACATTTAACACAGAAGCTATACTTATGTTAATGCCTTCTGTAGACACTATTACAGCGCGAGAGAATGTTCACGCCAAACTTGATACTCTACACCTAAAAATAAATTAAATAAATGATTTAACGCCAAACTGTTAAAACCTATATCCAGATTATTCTAAAGAAACTATTACACGTCTAAAAGAAATTGCCTTCTCCGTTAGTATTGTTATTTTTATGTGTTTTAAATAACAATTATCTGTCATTTCTCCTTTGTCATGGATCAGTTTTTGTCTTCTTAAATTAATGTTTCCCTATTTTATTAAATGAATTGTTGTATGTTTCAAGTGTTAGTTCCTCTGAAATCCTCCTTTATCATATTTTTAAAAGAATTCTGTTTTATGTTTTTTTTTTTTAATTTAGATACAATTTTAATTTATAAAATAAAACGTGAGATCAAATGTTAAAAATACAGCGTATTTAGAAAGTAAAGTTTAACACTTATTTACAAGGACTAAATATGTGAATCGTACATATTAAAATGTAAAAATACTTTTTAAATGTTTTACAAAGTGGAAATATTACAAAATTTAGTTAGATAGTTCACATTATTTTATATTACCTTTTAAGTATACACAAACTGATTGTAAGGAAAGCTAAGAAACGTGGTGAACACTGAAGTGATAAAGTGAAATTATAAAAATGTACATAGAATTGAACTTTTAAAGTATATAATACACGGAGTCTTCAATATTTGTTTTAAAGTATACAAATGAATTCAGAAATAAATTGAATGATAAATATAACGAAGTACCCTTTTTATTCATTTTTATAAAAATATATGACCGGTTTCGGCTCTTAGGCCATCTTCAGATAGTAAATAATATAACCTATTTTATATTATAAATTAGGTTATATTGAAACAAATTGAATGATAAATATAACGAAGTACCCTTTTTATTCATTTTTATAAAAATATATGACCGGTTTCGGCTCTTAGGCCATCTTCAGATAGTAAATAATATAACCTATTTTATATTATAAATTAGGTTATATTATTTACTTTTTTATTATTTATTATTTATCTTATATTATAAATTAGGTTATATTATTTACTATCTGAAGATGGCCTAAGAGCCGAAACCGGTCATATATTTTTATAAAAATGAATAAAAAGGGTACCTCATTATATTTATCATTCAATTTATTAAAATAGTAGCCCTAACGTGAACTAGTTTATACATTTACAATGGCTAATTACCCAGAATTCAGAAAAATTTGGAATCTAACCTAAAATTCCTCTGAGGCTATAAATAACAAGTTAAAGGCATAAAATAAGAAAAATAGTACCTCTTATATATAAATATTTAAAAACACTTATAAACAAAAATATGTTAACTCTTCATTAAAAAAACTATAATTGTGAGGTAGTTTATAAAGTTAACGTGTTTAAAATTAAAAATAATGGAAAGTACGTAATATAGAAATATCATAACCTGCAAAAACAAATAAAAACATATAATTAGAATCGTTTTTACTATTTAAACGTACTCGTATACAAGTACATATAGCTGTTTTAAATGCAACATACATAATATTTTCTAAAGATAAGCTCCGCAGTGTGCGAAACTGTATCATTATGCACTTTTTATCTCAGGAGACTCCGCCATATTTGACACTACACTAGAGATCCATGCTCGCTAACATCACAGAAAAAAAGGTCGCTTTCTTTTAGCCGCAGCGAAAGCCTCAATGTCAGGATTCTTACAACTATCCTTAAGGATTTTGGAAGGATAAGGGAGGGACTTACAAGTGTCTTCTTTTAGCCGCAGCGAAAGCCTCAATGTCAGGATTCTTACAACTATCCTTAAGGATTTTGGAAGGATAAGGGAGGGACTTACAAGTGTCTTCTGGCCCTGTCATCCCATGGAAAACAGAAAAAAATAAATCCTCGACACACATTTAGCGCACTATTTAATGCGATGCCTGTTTCCATCTTTTCTATGCTAAAATCGAAGGATGAGGTATACTGCATATGACTCTATATGAAAATGCACTCGTTTCGCTCGTTGGAGGCTTCGCCCCCAAACCCACTTTCAGTGTAAGCATCAAGGCTACCCAAGATGATCCCAATTGTCAACCCAAGCCCATCACATTTCTGCCCAAACCGATCACGAATGTTATCAAATTTGTACACGGTTGGTACCCAAGATGATAACAGTTGCTACCCAAGTTCATCAAGACTGCTACCAAAGTTCATCAATACTGCTACCAAAGTTCATCAAAACTGCTACCAAAGTTCATCAAGGCTGCTACCAAAGTTCATCAAGACTGCTACCAAAGTTCATCAAGGCTGCTACAAAGTTCATCAAGACTGCTACCAAAGTTCATCAAGACTGCTACCAAAGTTCATCAAGGCTGCTACCAAAGTTCATCAAGACTGCTACCAAAGTTCATCAAGGCTGCTACCAAAGTTCATCAAGACTGCTACCCAAGTTCATCAAGACTGCTACCAAAGTTGATCAAGACTGCTACCCAAGTTCATCAAGACTGCTACCAAAGTTCATCAAGACTGCTACCAAAGTTCATCAAGGCTGCTACCAAAGTTCATCAAGACTGCTACCAAAGTTCATCAAGACTACTACCCAAGTTCATCAAGACTGCCACCAAAGTTCATCAAGACTGCTACCAAAGTTCATCAAGACTGCTACCAAAGTTCATCAAGACTGCTACCCAAGTTCATCAAGGCTGCTACCAAAGTTCATCAAGGCTGCTACCAAAGTTCATCAAGGCTGCTACCAAAGTTCATCAAGACTGCTACCCAAGTTCATCAAGGCTGCTACCAAAGTTCATCAAGACTGCTACCAAAGTTCATCAAGGCTGCTACCAAAGTTCATCAAGACTGCTACCCAAGTTCATCAAGACTGCTACCAAAGTTCATCAAGGCTGCTACCAAAGTTCATCAAGACTGCTACCAAAGTTCATCAAGACTGCTACCAAAGTTCATAAAGACTGCTACCAAAGTTCATCAAGGCTGCTACCAAAGTTCATCAAGACTGCTACCAAAGTTCATCAAGGCTGCTACCAAAGTTCATCAAGACTGCTACCCAAGTTCATCAAGACTGCTACCAAAGTTCATCAAGACTGCTACCCAAGTTCATCAAGACTGCTACCAAAGTTCATCAAGACTGCTACCAAAGTTCATCAAGGCTGCTACCAAAGTTCATCAAGACTGCTACCAAAGTTCATCAAGACTACAACCCAAGTTCATCAAGACTGCTACCAAAGTTCATCAAGACTGCTACCCAAGTTCATCAAGACTGCTACCAAAGTTCATCAAGACTGCTACCAAAGTTCATCAAGGCTGCTACCAAAGTTCATCAAGACTGCTACCAAAGTTCATCAAGGCTGCTACCCAAGTTCATCAAGACTGCTACCAAAGTTCATCAAGACTGCTACCCAAGTTCATCAAGACTGCTACCCAAGTTAATAATGAAAGGGAAAGTTACCAGCTTTACATGAAATGAAACAAAATAAAATGAAAAAAGTCAATTTTTTAAGACAAGGTTGGGACTTGACAGTTTTCTCTACTACCTAACGTTACGTAGAGCACTGTCCTGGGTCCTTGAAGGGATGCATAGCTCCATGGTCGTTCCGTGATATATCATGAATGCTACCTAATTTGATCGTGGATACTACCCAAGTAAATCACGGGGAAACCTACATTGAACACGAGGACTACCCAAGATAATAATGAATGGTTGGTTACCAACATTTATTAAGTAGCGCTGCCAAATTTCATCACGGGGGCTATATAAATGAATATCTTTATTCTACCCTAGTCGATCACAGGTACTACGCTGGTTGGTCACAAGGGCTACCTATTTTAATCACGGGTAGCTACCCAAGTTGACCGGGATGGGCTACCGAATAAGATAATGTGTAATTACCCAAATTCATCAAGATGGACCACCTTTGTTGATCACAGGAGGTTACCCAAGTTAATCAGGAGGGAGCTGACCGAGTTGATAGTGGAGGGGGGGGGTACCCCAGCTTATCGTGGAAACTACCCCAGTTAATTATGCTTCCAAGCCATCTCAATCAAGGGGGGATACTCAAGCCGATTAAGGTGGCTAACCAAGTAGATCAACGGGTGTTACCCAAGATGATCAAAGGTGTTACTAAAGTTGATAGTAGATGCTATCACATTTAATAACGGAGGATTTACCCCAGCTTATCATGGATACTACCAAACTTCATCATGGTTCCTACCCATTTTAATCGAGGGGGCTACTCGAAATGATCAGGGGTTGTTACCTTGGTTAATCACGGTTGTGAGCTGAAATTGATTTTGGGGAATACCTACATATATCAAGATTGACTACCTAAGTTAGTTATGGCTGGCTACCTAAAATAATCACGGTTGGCTACAAAAGTTGACAGCTGGGGCTACCCAAGATGATCACGTGTGCTCAACACGTTGACCCTGGGGGACTATCCAAGATGCTTAAGGGGGCTATTTAAGTTTAGGACGATCGGCTATCCTAGTTGATTATGGGTGCTACATACGTTGATCATAGGCAACTACCTAAGTTGATCACGTGGGGCTACCTACAGCTGCTCAAGGGTGCTTTCCAATATGATAACGGGTAGCTACCAAAGTTTATTACCAGGAGCTTTCCAAGTTGATCACAGGCTACAAAAGATTATTACAGATGGTTACCATAGTGATCATGGGGGACTATAAAAAAATCATCATGAGGTGGTACCTAAATGGTTGACGGCCGGTTAACCTAATTGATCAAGGGGGCTACCCAAGAAGATTATCTAAATTGATTGCAAGGGGTTCCCAATATAATCACGGGAGCTAAGCAAGTTGGTCATTGGAATTAACCCAAGTTGATCGCAGCGGCTAACCAAGGTGGTGACGGGGGTTGCCTAAGTTTATGATGGGATGCTACCGAAGTTGATCAAAGGAGCAGGTAAACGGAGAGGTCAAGGTAAATAGTGGGTAATGTTTTAAGTATCCAGCTTGTTGTAATCACCAGCTGAAGTTGGTGGATATATACAAAAAATCACATGTTTTTGACAAAAAACGCAACCTTGCCGACACTTTGTGCTCGAGGTAAGTGTCATTTATACATCATAGAGGTATGTAATCATTTCCAATATTATAACGGGTGTCTACCAAAGATGATCGCCAGGGGCTTTCCGAGTTATCACAGGCTACCAAGTTGACCAAGAGTGGTTACCAAAGTGGGATCACGGGGGAATCCACGACCATCACGGATGGCCTACCCTTGTATTGACGGTCGGCTACCCTTGTTGATCGTGGAGCCTAACTAAATTGATAATGGAGGCTACCCAATATGATAACGGGTGATTACCCAAGTTGATTACAGGGAGCTCCCAATATGATCTCCGGGGGGGGGGGTCTATCCAAGATGATCATAAGGATTACCTAAGTTTTTGATGGGATACTACCGAACTTGATCACTGAGGCTGGTCAACAGAGTGGTAAACGTAAATATTGTGTAAGGTTTTAAGTTTCCAGTTTATTTTAATCATGCTTAAATGGGAGGATATATTCAAAAAACCAAATTAAACCAACTGTTTGTGAGGAAACTATACATACAGCATAGAAGAATATAAACCTTCTTGAAGTAAACGTTATTGTGAATTAAATAACGTCATTTGATGTCTTCTAAATGAAATATTGCAACTACAGAAAAACAAATACCTCAACAGTTCACGAAAGAACATTTTAGTTTGTTTTGAAATGTGAAATATCAAATATAACAACAGTTAAAAATAGTCTGTAAGGTTTATACTTTCCAACTTTTATTCATACTTAAATGGGAGGAACTATTCTATAAAATTACGTGTTTTTGACAAATCTCAACTTTTCCGACTTTTTGTAAGGAAATGGTAGAATATACCACAAAACGTATACTAAACATTTTGTACACATTTAAATTGTCAATATAAATATTTCATTCAATGTTATCTTAACTAAATATTACAGCTTCAGTAAAACAAAAACCTCAGCTGTGCAAACAGGTAAGCGCTTTCTCGTCAGACATTTTTAATTTTGTCTAGGTTATGAAATTGCCAAATAAAGTTTTATATATTTTTTCTAACAGAAAAATGAAAGTAAATATTATATAGGGTTTTAAGTTTATGGCTTTTTTAATCATGTTTAAAATGGGAGGAATTAATTTTAAAAAATGACTTGTTTTCGATAAAATTCAAATTTACTGACTTTTTGTGAAGAAACTGTAGTAGCCTATATACCATAAAAGTGTGTATGTAACTTTTTGTACAGAATTTTATTGTTAATTGGAACATTTCGTTTGATTCTATCTAAAGTAAATATAACAGCGCCAGTAAAATAAAAACTTCAACTGTGAAAACGGGTCAGCAGTTTCTCGTCAGCCATTTTGAATTTTTCTGGATTATGGAAAGAGTAAAATCTAATTGTATAGCATTTTTCTTGACAGAAAATTAAAGGTAAATAGCGTGTAAGGATTTAAGTTTCTAGCTTATTTTAGTCATGCTTAAACGGGAGGAACTCTTCCAAAAAATCACATGTTTTCGACAAAACTGAACTTTACGACTTTTTTTAGGACTTTATAGTTTGTACCATGAAAATAAAAATGATATTTTTAGTACATAATTTAAATTTTAATCTAAATATTTCGTTAGATTCTATCTAAATTAAATAATATAGCGTCAGTATAACAACAACCTTAACTCTGCAAAAATGTCAGCAGTTTCACATCAGCCATTTTGAATTTTTCCTATGTTATGAAAAGTGAAAAATCAAATTTCAAAGCAGTTTTGGTAACAAAGTAGTAAATCTAAACAGTGTGTATGGTTTTAAGTTGTTAAATTATCATAGTACGGTAATAAAATACGAAAACCTAACAAAAATAGAATTTTTTGAACGAAAAGTGAAATTTAATGATTTTTTTGCGTAGTTTATATCAAAAATACAAAACAATTACTTCTTAACAAAATTGTAGGAAATTTAAATTACAAATCTGAAGTATGTTGTCAGATTTGCTCTACTACCAACGGTTTGCCCACAATGAAGCCGTAAGTAAAACTCTGCACACAATTCAAAATTCCCGTCAGCCATGTATATTTTTTTGGGGGTTAGAAATTATAGTTTTCGGAATTTTCCCGTTGATTGCTCGGTAAAAGCTACAAGTGTGCCAAATTTCAAGTTTCTAGCTCATCTGGAAGTGGGTTAGAATTTATATACGTGAGTGAGTGAGTGAATGACTGAGTTACACATGGGGCTTTGTAGATATTAGACAGGCGTGAATGTGATAATTGAAAACTGTGAAATGACAGTGTATTAACGTATGAAAATAATAGTTAATTCGTATCGTTCGGATTACATTTAGTAAGAATGAAAATATGATTTAATTACTCTCCTTTATCACACTTACATAAATACGTTGTTATGTTTTAAAACCGTAAACTTTGGTTTGCAGTTTTCAGAACTAGTGCTTGTTTACTGCACCTTCTGGTTGATGGGTGATATAACTCCTCGGAGTCACCAGTTGCTGGGCGGGGGTGGTCCTCCCGCCCACCCGGCAGGACGTCCCGAAGACTCAGTTGTGGGCTGATGTAACGGTGTTTGTGTTAATGAGTCTTTAAGTGAGGTTAGATGGACGGGCATTGGAATTCATTTAGTTGTTGTTTTGGCCATTGTAGTTTCTTTTTAAAACAGTCCAAAATACACCCACAGTATATATTTTGTGGGTCCCTGCATTCGTGTTTGACAAGACTACTCTGTCAGAATGGCAATCCTGTCTAATGAAACCTAAGTGATATTGAAAATCAACCCTAATATCAATCAGAATATGTCACAGTTTGCCAATAGTTTACGAAAATCATGAAAAACACTTTATTTTATTTTTATTTTAGTAAGCTCGTACTATTTCCTCTGTATAGCTCATCTTCATTGGTGGATTTAATTTTACGTTAGCAGGAGAGGCAGTCTGGAGCCCTTTAGGCCAACAGAAAATCCCTATACATATGTTAATTCGGCTCTAAGGTTGCACATCCCTTGTTTATTCCGTAGTTCTAGGACAATGCCGCAGGTTGGACAGCCCTTGTTTATTCCGTAGTTCTAGGACAATGCCGCAGGTTGGACAGCCCTTGTTTATTCCGTAGTTCTAGGACAATGCCGCAGGTTGGACAGCCCTTGTTTATTCCGTAGTTCTAGGACAATGCCGCAGGTTGGACAGCCCTTGTTTATTCCGTAGTTCTAGGACAATGCCGCAGGTTGGACAGCCCTTGTTTATTCCGTAGTTCTAGGACAATGCCTCAGGTTGGACAGCCCTTGTTTATTCCGTAGTTCTAGGAAAATGCCGCAGGTTGGACAGCCCTTGTTTATTCCGTAGTTCTAGGACAATGCCGCAGGTTGGACAGCCCTTGTTTATTCCGTAGTTCTAGGACGATGCCGCAGGTTGGAGAGCCCTTGTTTATTCCGTAGTTCTAGGACAATGCCGCAGGTTGGACATCCCTTGTTTATTACGTAGTTCTAGGACAATGCCTCAGGTTGGACATCCCTTGTTTATTCCGTAGTTCTAAAACAATGCCGCAGGTTGGACAGCCCTTGTTTATTCCGTAGTTCTAGGAAAATGCCGCCGGTTGGACAGCCCTTGTTTATTCCGTAGTTCTAGGACAATGCCGCAGGTTGGACAGCCCTTGTTTATTCCGTAGTTCTAGGACAATGCCGCAGGTTGGACAGCCCTTGTTTATTCCGTAGTTCTAGGACAATGCCGCAGGTTGGACAGCCCTTGTTTATTCCGTAGTTCTAGGACAATGCCGCAGGTTGGACATCCCTTGTTTATTCCGTAGTTCTAGGACAATGCCGCAGGTTGGACATCCCTTGTTTATTCCGTAGTTCTAGGACAATGCCGCAGGTTGGAGAGTTGTTGGAGGTTTCGTGGCGAGCATTGAACACGCGATCTGGACAAATTTAAATTATAAATAAGGCTTAACCCTGATAATGCATCCTTAAATTCAAAGCGAACTGTTTATTTAATTGCTATGCAAATATTACTGTTTAGTGTAATGGATTTATTTTTCTTCATTATTTCTAAAACATTTTTAAATAAAAATTTATTGCATGCGTTATTGTTGCCCTTGATATCCAATGTCTCCCTAATATGGAAAATATGTAGAACATAAAATTTATGACTGCTCATACAATGTGTTTGGCCATAAAACAAAAAGAGAAATATGCTTTTTATTTTAATCAATTTAAATATACTATTTTAGATGGATGTTTGAGTATAATTTAAGTCTAAAACTACAAAAAATATATGTTTAGTAGCAATAATAAGTTTTCGAAGTACTAATAAATGTTGTTAAAATAACAATTAAAAATACTTTATGCTTGAATATGAATATTCATTTCTTTGTGGATCCCTCAGGTCTGAGGATGGCAAAAGAGGTTTACTGAAATAAATCTTCATAATATTTATACATATTGTCCTTATATTGTAATAAATTTGCTTTGTGTGACGTTCACTTGTGTTATGTTCACTTGTGTTCACTACCTACATGTAATATGTTTTTTATTGATGGAACGCAATTTTTTTCTGCTTTAGGTTTATCTTATTATTAATGAAATAAATATTTGATCATATCCTTCCTTAAATAAGTTGATTTTACTGAATTTTAGATATCATTCTAACCAACTACCCATGCTTCGCTAAGGGGTGGTTCTATACTTGCTTATCCTTCTCCGTGGTTCTTCTAACCCATTACAACAATATAAAAACCTGCAGTATCAGCATAATCAATATTGTGATCAGGCTCAGCGGAAATGAGTCTTGAAGAAGCTTATTTCACAGGATTTGGCCATCATTTATGACCATTTAATGCTGTATTACAGTTAATTTTAACATTTTATGGTTGAAATAGGGTTGCTTTCCTAGGTAACAAAGTTTTATAGTCTAGAAAACCCTGTGAGTCTACTGTAGGAGGGTGCAAAGTAACGCAGCGCCAGAGTTAGTGAACTTTACCTTAATAATTTTACAGTGAAAACCACTTAAATATCTTCTTTTTAAACCCACGGCCTTATTGGCCATCTACACTATCACACATGTCAAATTTAGGCTTCATAGGCTTTGTGGATCTGTAAATAAAGTCACCAGAAAGTAATAGGAATAAAGTTGTTGATAATCTCAAATTTGCTTCTGAAAAATTTAGTAATTTTTTAAAATAGGACCACTCGTTTAGTCACTACATAAACAATTGGAAAATCCTTATTTTAACATTTCTAAATTTCCGTATTAAAATGACTAACTTTTCAGAACTACGAAGAATTTTTCCAAATTCTTTATTATTGCACACCTAACGTAGGATCAACCATGCTACAAAATGTCAGCCTCGGAGGTCTAGTCGTTAGTAAGTGGTATTTAGCTTGTATACATTACATTAGCATATACAGTATATAATCAGTGAGGTGGGTCTTAAGTGGCTTGATGTGTTGGATATAGTTTTGTGACGGAAGATCACTTCTTATCAGTTAAAAAAAAAAAATTATATTAATATATGGAGTTTTTTCCAAGTATAAAACACAGCTTTTATATAATCTTAAATTAATAAATGGTAGCTGACAAAAACCGTACGTAATATATAGATTAGATTACATAATGTTCTTTTGTTTTCCTCTATTATTTTCAATTTAATGCATACCTGTTTTATATGCATGTATCTCACCGTTAAATAGTGAGTTATTTAAAGATCCTTTTCTAATGTGTGTTAATTGTTAAAAACTAAGTTGTTCAACTATTCTATTAATTCACTACAAACACT
Organism: Stictocephala bisonia; assembly: GCA_035578905.1. Classification (NCBI taxonomy): domain Eukaryota; kingdom Metazoa; phylum Arthropoda; class Insecta; order Hemiptera; family Membracidae; genus Stictocephala; species Stictocephala bisonia. Next base: position 1,997,908 of record JAQJVL010000094.1, on the reverse strand, counting down.
ATGCGCACTGCTATACATGTACTGGGTGTATTTGGACATATTTTCAAAGAAGACTGTTGGTTAGTAGATATTTTCCTTCCTTCTTGCCAATCCCGTTGTGCTCGTGATGGCTGCGTCCAAGTCACATCACGCACGCACCACTGGACACGACCGAATAAAAAAAGGTGGTCTGTTCGCATATAATATTTAGGTGTTGTCTTGAACCGGTTGGCAAAGATCTGATCGGATCATTTGTTTCGCGGGACAAGTCCAACAAATCGGTTTCCTACACGTATTTCTCTGTTCGATGGCCTCTGCACCGGCCTTGAGCGTTTATTACGAAACATAACACCGATTTAACCAGATTTGATTTCAGTGTTCATAAATTTCAGCCAATATTCTCGTCAACTATTACGATCAAATAAAGTTCAACTATGTATATATACTGAAAATTAAATATTTCCTACCGATATTTAAATTTTGCTTTTTGCTTAGTATTACAAAATGTAAAATCTTTAATGGTCGTTAATTTTTAAATTTAATTCACATATTTTTGTGTCGGCTCCTCTCTTAAAGCTTTTATTACAGTCTGTACAAACAAAAGTACTCCGTAGATTAACTTGTGGAGGAAATATGAAAATAACGAGTTTTTTACCACATAAGGTTGTATATTTGAAAATCTTCATGAATCAAAATTAAATATTCTACGAGACGCTGACTCAACTTGTTGCGTATTTGAAAACCAACATGAATAATACTAGTATAGTTTGTTTGTGGATGACCAGTGTAATATATGGCAGGACAGCCACTACCTTGAAATTACTGACTAACATTTAGAGGCCTTTTTTATTTAATTTTATGAGTTAGAAGATCTCATGGATGTTGAAAAGCCAGACAAATTACGCCAGGACATTATCTTAGGACATTTAAAGTTGAAAATCTGTGCATAATAGACTGCAACTATAAACATTTTTGTGTAGAATAAACAGGAATGGAGGTGGGATGAATATGTGATCGGTATTTATTTTCTTAAAGGGACATAAAGCTATCTCATCTAGCTTAACTTCGCAGATAAATAAATGTCTTCTAGTTACAATGGAAAAACCACCAAGTTACGAATTAAAAATATTCTTATACAAAAAGTCTAAATTGCTAGATAACCTGAAAAGAAAAAAGGCTACATTTCGAACTATTCAAGATATGACATTTATATTCTCAAGGAATTAATTATCACCCAAAAATTTACAGTTTTTATGACAAAACCAGGCTATATATTGAAGTAAAAGGTCTTACTAAAGCTTGATTCTAAAGCTTAAATAGATTATATCTTTACAGATTTTTTTTGAATTTGAAAAGCTGTGTAACTGTATTAATATTATCAGACCTCTATCCACGGTCAGAAATCGCGACACTCTGTTTCCAGAGAACTGCTGACAAAAAACTATAGTTGTCAGAAATATTATAACTATACAATTTTTATTTTACCTTCAGTCCAAATTATAAAAATGATAAACCTGCGCTGACATGATAAGAGCTAATGAAGTACAACAAACTGTTTAAACTTTACTTATTACTCGAGGAAATACTATATAAAGTTTAATACAGTTCATCATAAGATAACATAAGAGATCAAATAAAAAAAGTGTAAAATATAATAATAATAAATAATACTACAGATCATAAACCCAAGGCTACCTGGAAAGTACTAAACGGTAAAAAAGCTACAACAATAAAAGGCTCTACCAGCCAACGAGTGGAAAACAAAGAAGGGAATATCCTGGTATTAATTAGGAAATACAATATTTACTAACTATAATTTTATTACAAAATTACAAATGAAAATAAATTGAACTGTTCTAAACCTAAACAGATACTACTAAACATCTAAGACTGAAAAGGATAAATTTAGAGTTACAAAATAAATATACATCTGGGGTTGATAAAATGTCCATAATGATTCTAAACGAATTCTCAGAAACATCCCCCTAATCCGTCTGATAAACTGTTAATTTATTCAAGGGCAATTTCTGCGTGCCCTTAACTATCAATGGTAAAACACGCTTTAAGAAAAGATACCATGATAAGTGTAATAGTTATAGACCAATTTCATTTATATCTTCACAATCGAAAGTAATCGAAAAATAGTTGTGGACAGACTTCGAAGTTTTAAAAATCAATCATATAATCTCTTAAGGATTAACATGGTTTGTAAAAAGTAAGAATACGGGTGTTATACTTTTCCTTACCAGTAACATAGTACCAGAGTTAAACTCCAAAATAAGTTCACTGGGTTTGATGCTTGATCTTAGTAAAGCATTTGAAATAGTTGACCACGATATATAGCTAAATAAATTAAACACTATGGGAGTTAGAAGTGGCTTTGGATTGGTCTTCACTATGCCCCTCCCAAATTGATATAGTAAAAAAATTGACGATAGTGATGTCAAAGACGTTCCAGATTCTCTGATGCTTTCTCCAGTTATTCTCCAGTTATGAGTCACTACGCAATCTCATAAGAGGTAGTGACATACACTCTTATGCAACTAGAGACAGGGACAACTACCAAACTGGTAAACACAACGGTAGTTCATGAGCGTTTGCCTTCACAGGCAGGAGCCCAATTTGTCAACAGTCTGCCAAACTCGGTCAAAAGTGCCCCAATGCTCAAGGCATTCAAAACGCGTCTGAAGCAAGTTCTGATTGCAGAAGCATTTTATAGTACAGACGCGTTTATGGCACACAACTGGGAGGCCCTATCAACACACAGACCAGAGCTGTAATTGGATAGAATTCGAATGGATGACCTCTGAATGCAAAATTGTATGTTTGAAAGTGACTTTGATGGAATGAATGAATGGAAATTTTTAGACTATTTAATTTATTAAACATTTATTAACATTTATGACTATTGCAATACAATGTACTTTGACGCAATAAAAAAGGTTATTATTATTATTATTAGTTCCTCAGGAGTCATTCATTGGTCCTGTACTTTTCCTTTTTTATATAAACGATCAAGTATATAAGTGGATAAATTATGTCTTTCCGCCGATGACATCTCATTAACGCTGTCCATCCTCTGAAAAAATTTAGTTTTTGAAATCCAATAAACTTTGACGTCAACTTATAATAAAAATGCTCAAGTACTAAATATATGCATTTTAAAAAGATCTGTAAAATACCTTTCATTCTCAACTTATTTAGATGAAACTTTAATCCAATATCAAAATCAGTAAAATTACTCCGTTTATCTCTGATTGAAAATCTAAATTTAAAAGGAGATATTGCCTATATCACACGAAGAGTCAGTAAATATTCAGTGTAGGCTTTTTTCTAGAAGCTCTTGCTAGAATTGCCACTATGGATGTATTACGCTCATCTTATCATGGTCTAGTATGTACCTTTATTTGATCTGCTCTTCCAATAAATGGTGCTAAGAGTCAAAAGAACGCTTTTCTTTTTAAATGCCTAAAGAAGACCATTACAATTATGCATACCCTCTAAAAATGTCAAACAGATACGAAGAGATTATCTTAACACATAAAACATCAAAACCTTAACTTTTGTATACAATCTGGAAACCCTCACTTCTACCTACAGACGTTGTTGTTTTAAACCTTGAATCTATTACTTACGTTTAGCAAATGTAAGCACTCAGCTTTTCTTGTTATTTGTATAATTTAGCAAATATATTTGTTTTCAAAAGAGTTATTTACTAATATGCCAGTCACCGGGGTAATAAGGTGCAGTTTTTGTAAAATCTGGACAGCTTGGAGTATGTCTAAGATTGTTGTTTATTTTGACAAGATTGTTTTTGTCTCAGTCTATTGGGAATCCGAAGTGCTATGAGAATTTCAGAGTTTGATGCCAGTTGACTTTATCAAGTTTCAGTTTATTGTGATGTCCAAACTACACGTTTTTAAGAATTTGTTGGATTGACATTCTTGAGACTGTCTCAATTTTCTGTCGGTAAGTTCCAATCACTGAATTCGGGGACTCAAGAATTCTTGACTTATTTTTCCATGATGCTAACCACTAAGCGGTCGCCCATTCAACGAGAATGTACTCAGCTTGTAACATCGTGATCGATCACCCAGAGACACTCGATCTTTAAGTAGCTGGATTATAGAAATACTCCACCAATGCCAGCCGCCTACTGCACCATTGTTGATGATACTATTATATCCTAACCAACTTAAATGTAGCTCCATACATTCTATTCATACGTTAAGTAAGAAAAGTACATTATTTGTTCATAGGAGTAAGAAGCCTCTGATATCCATGTGCCGTTACCCAAATTTCCCATCCATCTTGGCACTAAACCGGTCTGCCCCACCCAATGGGCACACGGCTATTACTTTGGTTCAATATTATTACAAAGCTAAACAAACAGAGCCCGTTTTCGTAAACACTGACGCTTGTTATATGTTGTTACTGTGCAGATGTTTTGTCCAGTTTCTGCATTATATTACGTTATATTTAGAGACCAGACGGACTTCGTCAGTTTAACTGTAATGTTCAACAGTTATGAAGACGTGTATTTTGACGTAGAGTGTGTAACAGATCTACGAGTTTACTTTAATTGGACCATAGGGGAAATGTGTGAAAATAACTTTCAAGAAATGAATCCAATCTATGTTTCTATAAATCCAGATTATTTCCTTCGAAACTAAGAAATGTTATGTTTAAAAAAAATTTGATTGTCATTGTGTGGTACATATTTGGACCCCTGGGCGTTTTTATGAGTATTAAATTATAGTTAACCTAAGTTGTATTGTTATATCACCTATAAATATAATAAGTATAATATTGGTCAGATCGCACGTCAGAACACCCGTCCGTTGTAAACAACTCGGGTTAGAGTATTTATGAGTTGTTTATGAATGAATGTAAATATTTAAATAACCTCTTCAAAACGGTTTTTACAAATATCAGGCAAGAATTCCAAACATTTGTACTAAGCTTACACAAGTTCACTTACCTACGAGTTTTTAGAGTCGTGGCGATCGGCCACGTAAACGTAAACTTAACTTGGACTCACCAACCATAAACTATGCTTCATGCGATTAGCTTTTTTCCCAAAATCAACACATAGAAAACATTAAAGGGACCTTTCTTTAAAATATGCCAGAATGTATTTATTAAATACGAACAACCGAAACGTGCTGGTTATGAATGCTTTGCCTAAAATTTAATCGGCTTGGTTATAAAGGCAGGTCAAGCAGTTACAAGGTTCCTTCCTCCACTAACAGTTCAGCTTATAATATTTATTGGTATGAATAGAAATTGATTTTGCATGTTAATTAAGAGATAACAATTATAATAAATACAAATGATTTTATTTACTAACACGAAGTCATAAGTAAAAATCGAATTTATTAAGCAACAAGGTCCAAATTGAACGATTGTTTGGTTCATTGATATTTCTGAGAATTCCAATCCCTTCAATTGTTTAAAATAACATTTATTTTGATTTGACAAAACTTTTCTGCGGTATAACGTTTTAAATAACCTAAATACTTTAAAATGAATATTGCGACCTAGAGGGATGTGAAATAGTGTGAATATGTTCGTAAAATATAGTTTTGTGAGAATTTATGTACTAAATAATGTCCCTATTTATTGAAACCAAGTAGTGTTTGAACATGCGACATACTTGAAAATACTGAATTAGTACAATCAAATTTATTTCATTTCATATTTAATAGTAAATAACGGTGTAAAAACAATAGTCTTAGGAAGCATTTTTTCCTTTTTCAACATACTCTGCTTATTGTGGAGAAAATTTCTCTTCTTCTGCTATTGTAATCGTGCGTTATAGTCCGCCTTTACATTCTTTACAGAATGATTCACAACAAACCCCACCGGGAGCTTTGCTTTAACATCATTATCTGCAGTTAAGTATTGCACATAATAGGGGTAGTCCCAGCCTGACCCCTCCAACGTTATATATTGCATTCTTCCCCCCTCCCCGATGAATTAATCAAGATAATGTAGTTATCAGATGGAGTCGTGGTAAATCTTCGTTCCTTCCCTCAAGTGGGAGATACCTTAACCCCTCTGCGAAGGGGAAGACACTTCGCTGGTATATTGTCACTGCGTAGCCATTATGGCTAACACCAACAAAACCATCAACACAACGGCGAATTAGATTTGCCCCAAGCAATTAAAACTTTCTGGAGGGAGAGAACACAACTATGAAATGTTCTTTAAATTATAAACAAAGTCATTTAATGCTTCACCCTCTAGTACAATCAAGTTCCCGGGTGTTGGGGTTCAAGAATCCTTAGGTTAGTAAGGGTTCTCTACGCTCAAAAGGACTTCTGAGATAACTTGTTTGTGTAAGAACAAACTGTTTTAAAGGACGGGGAGAAATAATATTCCATTGGACTTAATTGTTCTCTTTTAATGTTAAGAACAATTATTAAATTGTCCATTTAACCTTTAAAAATTATCATCAGAAAAAGTCTTAATCCATATACAGAGTGTAACTGAAATACTTGGACAAACTTCAGGAGGTTGTTCCTGGGGTCAAAACAAAAAAATTCATATATGTTCTAATATGCACATTTTTCTGTATTGTGTTTTCTGTATAATGTAAAAAACACAGTCCGTCTGTGCTTTACATTATAATTTCTTTCTCGGCAACCATAAAAGGTAGAGTGTTAAAATTTGGCACGTATGCAAAAAAAATTGAAAAAATTCGTAAAAAATAAGAAATGGTGGCTAGTTAAAAACTTTGACGTTAAATTACAGAAAAACTACATCCTGTATAAAAAAAATGATAAACTACAGATTTGATTACAAAACTAACGATCCCTTATTTATTGAAAAGAAACAATAAATGCTTTTGTGGTATTTTCTTTGATCTAGTTGGACTTGAAGGGGGTGGACATGCTCTTTGGTTTGGATTTGGCCTTTTTTTATCTTTGGGACACATCCCCGCGAACAATATCTTTACCAGAAAGCCTACGTCAAGTTTGCATACTGCACATGCTCCAATTCTTCAGCCATCGAGCATGCAATCACGTGCAGGTCCGTCAGCAAGTCCTTAAGCATGCCTTTGTGGGCCCACCTTAACGTTTTTTCTTTTTTTTTCCTGCACAAAAACAATAGATACAACTGTGTCACAAGGAATCATATTTCCATACAGAAGGGGTTTCCCTCAAATTTCAGCAATTGGCTAAATTTTAGGGATAATTAAATTTACATGGGTGGAAGGTGGATGAAACTTAAAACTGTGGATGACTATATCACAAGAAAGACGAAATACAATTCATATCAGCGTAGTGAAAACTACTATTTTGTTGTTTATGGTAGGCCAGTAAGACTTTACTGTCTTTCGTTAATTTGAAATAACTGGTTAAAAATTTGAATGGGCTTTTAAAGAATAAACTAGCATGAAAAATAAATAAAATAAAATAAGGTGGCTAATCCTCCTTATAAACGAAACAATCATTATAATTTATAATATGTCTAATACACTTTAAACTATTCTGTTTCATGTCAAACAACTTAAAGTAGGAATAGCTTATAACTTTTGTACACTTAACGTCTCTTGTGGAACAAAACAGTTCAAGGTGATGGTAGTTGGACCATAGTGATTGTTGAACTATAGGTAACTAACTATACATAGTTCGCTTCACACTGGACTATCAGTCCTATAGCGCGTCGATCACTTGTGGACTGAGCGTGGTTGCCAGAACGTGCCAGTCTACTGCACAGTCCACATTACAGATCCTCAGTACAGTTTTACGTGAACAAAACGTGAATGGTTTTCTCTAAAACATAAGCAATCTGCGTTTAGTCAGTTTGTCCGCGTTATTCATATATAGAAACAAATCTACATGTAATCATGTTGGCTCGATGCATAATTCAGTTTTTTTGAAGTCATACCAGCGTTTTAAAACAACTGAATAGTTCCACCTTGGTTGAGGAAGACTCAACGTCTCTCGGCGACGATATGACATACCGGTGACGAAACACCTCGACGAATGGACGGACATTTGCCGTCTGACGCGGACGTAGATAACATCTCGCGACCGGTCACAGCTGGCCAGCTTTCCATATCGCTTCCCAAGCCTATTAGAAACTCATCTCCTTACAGCTTCACGGTTGGAGTCCTCATTCTCGCTTGCCTCCACGTCGTCCGCTACGTCGTCGTAAAACGGACGCCGCTACTTTATGAATAATAACGAACATGCGCTGAAAGTGAACACCTAGTTAGAATGATAGAAGTTATTATGTCGAGGAGTTATTATGATAGAAGTTAAAGGGTTTCTGTTGATTAAGAATTATTTTCAATTATATTGATATGAATTTTAACTAAATTCAGGATTTTTAATTTTTATCCTACCCTATTAAGTCAGGGATAGGATGGGTTAGGGTCCGAGCGTCTATTAAATCCACGTTATTCAACTGATACTTAAGCACTATATACCATTTAGAAACGTTAGAGGGAATGCTCGAAGATTAAATTTAGTTGAGCCAAATCAACTACGAACTGTTTAAAAAAACTATGTATTGTTATCAAAAGCGTAATTAATTTAATATGGAAACTAATAAAACCTTATAATGTTTTAAAGAATCTTAAATTAATTAATGTTAAGTATGTACTAAAAATTCGATTAAAACAAATTAAATAAAATTGACTCGATTTAATTTTACTTTAGTAATGAACAATTCCGACATAAAAAATACCTATCCTAACTAACGAATATCAACAATAAGAATTTTTTATTAGAATATTTTTTAAACGACACTAACATGAATAGATTACAAAGTTTAAACTGGCCTAAACGCTTTAAAAATAGTTGTTGTCTTAACAAACAGTTGTACAATTTAGACAGTTAGAGCAGTTTTTTTATCTTTTAAGTTACGATTTGTCATGCAATAAATCGTATGAAATCGTATGATTTAATAGAAAATACATACTGCAAAATCCTAACCTCAAGTATTCTTCAGAACCCTTATACCGTTGATTAGGGGCTTCTTAGGATGAATGTAGCCAACTAATTGGTGAAAGGTTACATTTGCAATAACTACGGAGACATATCTTTTTAAAAGGAGCAAATGAACCCCACAAGAAGAGTGCGAAGCGAGCGGGACCAGTGAGTGATAAACGAGAATTACGTCAGGACTTAGATTTATCGCGAGAAACAGTGGTTAATGCGAGGCCGACCATCAATAACCCGGTAAGGAAGTGTTCCCAAGTAACAACAGCTGATCGGCCGGCCAGCTGACATTGTGAGTTGTTTATGGAGGGAGTCGCCAGGTTAGCCAACTGCTGCCAACTATTTTACTCACGTGTGCCGTAATTGACTATATAACAGAATATCCGCACCTCTTATTGGTATAAATCTTGATATTTATATTCTGTGTTATATTGAAACTGTAAAAATAACATGTATTTTCTTACATCTAATAATTATGTGTCGCTTCTTTTTATTAATATAAGGACTTTTTCTTCCATTTTTAGAAAAAAGTCGCGCAGAAGTCTGTTCCGTTTCTACAGTATACATATTTTTGCAATGTTACCAGATTTCCTAACTAATATTGTACTAGAGATAAAAGAGTTACATTAATGTTGAACTTCCTTTCTAAATAGAATTATAAACGGAGCAGATAAACTAGAAGGTAATGGGGAGGATTCCAGCTGATTTCGTAATGTATTTGAACAATCAAATTATAAGGACACAATTTTTCATTTTTAGTTTATATTACTATGGCAGACATTACTTCGGTGTTTTTTTATAATGTTCTTCAAGGTTAGCGAAGCAAATATAATTATTGGAGCAAATTAATAAATGTTTTTTAAAGTATTAAATATTCACATTTTACATAAAACCTAATATCAACTCATTGTTTCAATCTAGAAAGTGCCTGATATAGTATATTGGTTTTTATATTAAGGAGAAATCAGAAATTATACCAATCCATCCAAATTAATAGACACTACTATTTCAAATATAGTTTAAATTTAGGCTTTGTATCCAATATAGTGACCAAGTTGTGGATTTTAGTTAGGCCTAATACATTTAGATCGCAATTCAATGTCATCTAACAAAAGCTTCGATAATTTAGAACAAGAAGCTTCGTTAGCACGTAAAACAAGAAATGGTTCATAATATTTTAGACGTTTTTAATATGTCATTATTTACATACGTATATTTGTGAAGTTCATTGCCGTTATATGATTGTTAAGGTAACTGTTTTCGTGGCACTAAATATGGATGAGTGTTATCTTTTTGCCGTTATGTTAGATAGTCCAAAGTCCACTTAAGGCATGCAATCCAATACCTCGAGTGTGGACTCCAACGGGCATTAATGGTCTGCTGTCAACCAAATTAAGGGACTAGTGTTTTGGGGTCAATCAACTTGATTAATCAGTCTAGATAGGCTGGGAAGATCGCTAATTCAATCAACACTTCTGGCCATTCCATTTGCAATATTGCATAGTATCAGGCTTGAATGTGCATTCGTTTATGGAATCGAGCTTGAAACAACGATTTTTCGTGATTTACTGTTACATGTCATAGGAATACGCTGTATTAAAACAAGTTACGGACCTTTTCCGTTAATTCACTACCACTATTTTTTCCGTTACTTCACTACCACAACTCTTTTATCGCAATTATGGTTGGGTTAGGTTAGGTCAGGTTAGGTTAGATGGCTACTAAAGTTGATCACAAACTGTGAAATCCAATTTTGACCGGAACTCCAAGTTCTTGGAAAGCAATGAGATAAAGCCAGTCCAGCGATATCGGATTCCTGGCGGATAAGGAATAACACAGTGGAAGTAAAAATGATTAGATAACAGTTTTTAGAGCAATAGAATTAATGGAAACAAAAAAAGTTGTGGTGTAAATTAACGGAAAAGATCGCAAGTTACATTTATGTAATACAATGGATCTCTAACTGGACAGCCTTTTGAATGTGTTTAATATATCAGTTAGAGTGAAGTTGAATTTATTTCCGTAAGAGTAATGTTAAAGGTGGAACAGCGCTGTGACTTAATGATGAGTCGAAAATCATAATTATTACATCGTTTGAAAGGGTTAAAATGTTACTAAAGAATCCAATTTCTAATTTTCAAAACATATTGATTAGTTATTAAAGAAAAATATATTGAGCTATAGTAAATTAGTTTATTATTTTTATTAGAATACAAATGAACAATCAACATTTTAAAAATTGGATTCATTAAAACTGTTGTGCCTTTTCAATCGATTAAAAAAATTGTAATTTTCCTACGAATCTTAAAGTCACAGTTCCGTTTCGCATTTATTATTGCTCTTATGGAAATAAATCCGATATGACGCCTACATCTGTGGACTCTTAAGTTAATCAATGCTATATAATATAGTAAAATCAACCACAACATGATATCAACCGATGAAACTAATTTAAAACGAGTACTATTTTAATTGTATATTGTATTGTAAAGTAGTGGAATCATTTGAATTTCCATCCCAAATAGCATTAGTTAAGTGAGATATATAGTGTTTATAAAATAATTAGAACTTGTCAAAATAGAAAATTAACTAAATACAAATAATTAAAACTAAAGACAGTGAATTATTTTTTCCGCTTAAGTTTTCGTTGGAATGCAATAGCATCCAACGAACTATGCAACGGATTTAGCTCTTCTTTCATGGCTTATGTTTTGTTTTATTATAATACTAGGGGACACCCCTGCACGCTTCGCGTGCCAACCCCGACACTCGCAGCGCTCGATACACATCGGCCTTGGGCCTTGGCATGTAACTATTCAATACAAAAAATAGTAGATTAACTATATAACGTATAATCACAATATTAAACTTAGTTACAGTATCTCACTCTTAATAATTGCTTTGCCACCTATTTAGCCTATTTCAACCATGTTCATTTCATTTATTTTTGTTTAACAGCTGAAGATTAAACTCAGTAAAATATTAAAAATGCATCAATAGTATAATGTCAAACATTCAAAATAGACATGTTTATTTACAAAACAGCTGTTATTAATTTACTAAAATCAATCCAATGTTATCCTTATGGAGCAATCTTTTAGGGGTTGTTTCTACCGCTTAGGATACTTTATCAAGATGAAAATACTTTAGTTGTCCTATTTAAGTTCTAAAGAAACAGTGTACAAAATTTCAGCTCTCTACCTACATGGGAAGTTGGAGAATTAGTGATGAGTGAGTGAGTCAGTCAGTCAGTGAGGGCTTTGCCTTTTATAGGTATAGATAATGTCAGAAAATCCAAAAACTATATACTCTCCTGAAATCCCCGCATCATGAAATCTACGGAATCACTAAACAGATTTTGATAAAACTTGGAGGAAAGTTAGATTTTGTGTCATAGAGACCTACTAAGAAAGTATTTATCGACATTCCATCTCAAAGGTGTAGAAACATTCCCTCAACTTTTCCTTTTTTCCATAAGAGTGACATTGGAATTAAATTTAGTTATTTATTTCAAACAGCTGATACAAAAAACATAAACATGACACAGACGCTTGGCTGATTTGGATTTTATTGTGAAATGTTTAATTAAGGTAATTTTTACTAACTCTAACATGATCGCTTTACTTTGCATCTTCCTAAAGTAGATTTATAGACTTGTCTAAACTAAATTATAAAACGTTGTTATCTAGGAGAAAAGCTGCAGACTGAGCTTTTATAGTGATGTGATGATTTAGAGAGGACCACGGAGGGAAGAGTAAGCAAGCGTAGAGAACCCCCCTGAAGCGAAGCAAGAGCTTTCGACTTATACATCGTATAACAAAGTTGTCCATAGACAAATATTCTACTGTTGTATCGTGATTATATTTGTAAATACAGTAGCGTATTTTCATTGATATGACAAACACACCGAACTTTTTTTCTTAATGAAAAATTGATTTTACCTTTTTCATTGGTTTCTACAAGTAATTTAAAAATATAAATTCGTTGCAGTAATATATATCAGCAAAGGTGTGCGCCTCCTAGTCATCGTCTGATGTCTTCTACATGCCTAACATTGCCGTGTCCCTCTTTGATGTCAAGCCGCAGATGACGTCCTCGACTCGTTAATGACTTCTTTTATACACTAGGCTATTTTTGTATTTAATTCGAAACCCGGCAGTTAAAAAAAGAAGATAGTACCCAGCCTCCACCTTCATGCAGTAGGCAATAATTATTATGATTTTTAATGAATTGTATTTATTTTATGAAAGTTACAAAAACTATAATTAATTTTTTCAAAGAGAACTTGCATAAAAGAAGTTGCATTTTAAAAAATTTTGTTTTACATAGTGGTATACAAAACAGTGTATTTTAGCCTATGTGGGAGGGTCACAAATAAACATGAGCGTAGAGTGGGCAGTTGGGTTGTTATATATGACTACAACATATGTTCACATATTTAATAAATTGTAAGAGAACCTGCCTACCCCTAACCCCATTAGTAGGTCAAATGACCATTAAATATATGCTTATTTAACAATAAAAAAAAGAAAAAAAAGATGTTTAGCAATAATTTCGAAATGACTGTTCCCATAAGCTTTATATTGTAAAATAAATAAACTAATGCACATAAACTGTATGCCACTATATAAAGTTGTTTTTATTGAAAACATCAAAGTAATTTTCGTATTGTGTTTTTGTTATGTCTCTCAAAACAAAAAAGTAACAAGATTTTCGATTTTCTTAGTCGCCAGATAACACTGATGACAGTTCTAACAGTTGAACCAATATATAAATGTAAAAATAAAATAAAAAAAATTTAATTTGTACCATTATATTACGTCTTAATAGAAACATAAAGCAAGCGAATTTACTTAGTAATAATGTATTACAACACAAGTACAAATAGTACAATAATTTGTACTTTTCTGTACGTTTAGTGTAGAGAATGTTTGTTGTGTAATGTTCACCTGTGTGTGTTTGTGTGTGTTTTTTTTTTTTATTTTTTTATTTTATAGGCCTACTATCTAATAACTTCGAACATACTTTTTTAATATGATGGACTTAAAGTGCTCTGTCTAAAATTTATTGCTATGTTAGAATGTTTTTAAGTGTAACTGGAAACATTGTTTAAATATAACATTGCTATCCCCTATTTTTTTACAATTTCACTTAAGTATCGCTTAAGTAAATACGTGTGAGTGAGTATTGATTGGGAATGAGTGTGATGCAAGCGCACGGCTACATTTACTATTAAATATAATCAGTAGATTATTCTGTGATATGAGCCGCCAAGCAGCGAGACATTCCTTTCTAACTTCTTGTTCAGTTTAATTGGAACTAAACCTTCTCCTGTATTTCTGTGGTTACGTAAGCCAGAGTTCATTGAACCGTGAATGTCAGTTATACATGCCTTTACTTTACATGCCTTTATTAACAACCATAAACGCCGTGGCGCGTCAAACCTATAGCTGTTCCTTCACATTGGCTATGAAAAACATTTATGAAAACCGTACGCTATCCCACACTTAAGTTGACATCATGGGAAGCTCTGTATAAGTATATTTCATGCGTCATTTTCACTCATAAGAGGAGGATATAAATATCACCAAAACTTTGCATATAATTGCATATAATACGTGAAGCAGTTTTTGCTAACACAACTCCTCCCTTATTTCTTGACCAATTTAAACAGTTGAGGTGTAGGAACATTCCCTCAATGTTCCAATGTTCGTAGTTGTTCAATAAGGTCTTAATTCGTCAACATTTTGACCCTGAAGGGTGTGGTTGTTAGTGACGATTATGTAAATAACGATCTCCAAAGAGTTTTGTCAACTTTCGGAACATTGAGTAATATTGAATAGGTTAGATATTTTATAATGTTAAACCAGGGAGGGTTGTAAGCATGGTTTTATTCATATTCGTTTAAAGAGCACCACTCTACTGGACTTGAACGTTCCAATGGTAATTTAACTAAGTTATTTTATTATTATATAATACTATATAATATACTATATATTATATATTAACAGCTGAATAGTATACTACAGTATATTATTCATCTGTCAAACAAAAACAAATGAAATGAACGCGTTTAAAACAGGCTAAGGAATGCCATCGGGTGTTAATACTAATGAACATTTAGCAACGCAAGAAATGTGAGTGAGATAATGTAAATAAATGTAATATTGTGATTTTACGTTATAGGGTTAACCTACTATTATTTGTAGTCAAAAGTCACAGCGTGATGTGTAACGAGCGCAGCGAGTGGCGGGGTTGGCACACGATGCGTGCAGGGGTGTTTGCTAGTATAAATATAACTCTTAAGTCACTCGAGCTTGTGTTACTAAAATAATAAACTTACAAAATATTACCAAAACATTTACTAAGTTCTTGATAATAACTTGTTTACGTAACTTATGCGAAATAATATTGTCCCATTAACCGTAATAGTACGGCACCGGTAGGCGCACATAGAAAATCAATCATTTTGAGAAAAACATACTACAGTAGAACCTCTTTAATTCGGCACGTTTGGGACTTGACGCTTTCCGGATTAAAGAAAATTCTGGACTATGGAGGTTATTTATCAAAATACAGAAGGTGTATAAAAAATTACATAATTTGCACAACAAAATTTTACTGTACGTATATATTATTTAAACATGGGTTATTTAAACAATATAAATCAATATATAAGTACAGGAAATATTAAAATGCATTTTTAAGTACAGTACATGATGAAATAAATTTGAATACAGTATGAAATACAGTCCAGTACTGTACTATAGTATTTTTGGTTTTTAGCAACAGCACTGGTAAATGGCTGAAAAAATATCTAATATCTATTTGCTTCTTACAACTATTTTTTTAAATTAGCTGTCGAGTTGCTCACTTTACAATGTTCATTGTGAAGGCAATTCTGTAATTTGTGTCTATTGCCATTGATGCCGAATTATAGAAAATTCCGGACAATAGAATGCCGGATTAAGGAGGTTTTACTTTACACTGAATAAACAATAGCGTATGCTTGAGCAATAATGATGGTGCTGCAGTAAAGCATTAATAAATTAAAATAATACGATAACATTTATTAATATATTTACTAATATATGAAAGACAGTAAATCTACTCATTTTTTAGCCCTTTTGAAGTTATGGCACACATTAAAAAATAATTGACAAGTTTTGTTAATCTAAACTCTGAAAGCGTACCTTTAAATCAATTGCGTTATTAAATTCTCAAACAAACCTGTAAATAACCCTTATCTGGTAGCAGTTTTTACAACTGTAAGTACAGAGCTGACTAACATGTCATTAGGACGGGTAGTAATTACTCGGTCTCTACAAACACCGGACTGCCAACTAATGTGGGAAAGTACAGTAATTTGCGAGCGAGGAATAAAAAATAAAAATGCCATAACCGTTTATGCAGCCACAACTAAAGGTTGTTTAGTTAGAGGTTAACATTTAAAAAGTAAACAATTCACTGTGTAGTTTACTTACTTGGTATATTTTGAGTTTGTTTGATATTTTGTTATATTTTTTGCTCATACAAACTACATAATGTACCAGAGAACACTTTTTTACTTGAATTGTTTATTAATATTAAATTGAATATTAATATTAACTTAGCTGTCAACATTCACATCACAAACAACTATCATAGTTTACTCAATAATAATGGTTTTATATCTCTGTTAAATTCCCCCACTAGAATTACAAGAACTTTTCAATCATGCAAAGATCATATTTTTATCAGGCATAGAAAGATACTTAGATAGTTTTAAAAGTGCTGTTTTTGTCTTGGCATTACTGAAAATTGTTTAGTTGGTCTTTATTGTTAAATTAATAAATTTAAAACACTTGATAAGTTTACTTAAAACGATTCTGCCAGTAACTCAGTTAAAAGAGATATTATTGATTGTAATATATAAATGTTTATTTGCACCAAGCTAATTGGGACGATGTTTACTCAGAAAATGATTTAAATATTGCGTATTGTAAGTTTATTGCTATTTTAAGTAATTGTATAGTTAGAAGTAGCAAGAAAAATGGTGTTAGTTCTAAATTTGTAAAGGCTAATTTGTTAAGTCCCTGGATAACACCAAACATTTTACATACATTTGAGGCGTAAAAAATTATACAACATTTCTAAGAGAAGGCCATATGACAGTTTTTCAAAATTATTTTGCAAAATATACTAATGAATTGAATAATGTGATCAATTTTACAAAAAACAATTACTATTCAACATTATTAGATAACTGTAAAGGTGATGGATCTGAGCATTGCAAGGTATTAAATAACTTAACAAGTGGTACTTCAAAGAAAATAGTTGAGCTAATTGAATTGCCAAAAGGCAAAGTTATGCTGAGCCTTCCACAATTGCTGATAAGATAAACAATCACCTTACCGCAATCCAGTCTAGCCGTCCAGACGTTGTACATTCCAACACCCTTCCACCTTTATGTACTTACTATCAACATTCTTTCTTTATAACTCCAACAGATGTAGATGAAATTAAGAGTATTTTTAAACTTTTAAAAATCAAATGGCTTTGACAAGATTAATGTACAATTATTGAAAAAAATAATTGATGAGATTGCACCAGTTTTAGTTCACTTAATGATCAGTTGTTTTAGCAAACGCATTTTTCCTGAGAGCCTGAAGTTAAGTTCAGTGGTACCTATTTTGAAGGACAATAACTCTATAAAACTAGATAACATAAGACCAATCAGCCTGCTCGAAGGTATTTGAAAAAACAACGATTAAAAGACTCCATAATTATTTATCAAAATAAAATTTTCTTAATCCACGTCAATTCGGTTTTATGAAAGGAAAGTCAACTGAGGATGCATTATTAGAAGTATCAGACATAATTTATAACAGTTTAATTTATAAGCTTAAAGTAACAAGTTTATATATTGATTTCAGGAAAGCTTTCGATATGGTTGATTTTGATATTCTTTTAGAAAATCTAGAAGCTATAGGTATCAGAGGTACTGCACTGAATTGGTTTAGGTCTTTTCTTGTGGGAAGGAGATAGCAAGTAAAAATTGGAAACACCTATAGTTCTACAGTTGTAGTACAGGGAGGCGTTCCTCAGGGATCGGTTTTATCTGCAATATTATTTTTAATTGTTATAAATGATTTATTGAATTTAAATTTTAATGGTACAATTATTGATTTTTCCGATGATATTTCAAAGTTTTACATTAATAAAGATCCGGGTGTTATTGGTCAACTTCTTATGGTCAAGGCATAAGTGACCTTCTTATGCTTAGAGAATGGTGCCTTAATAATAGAATGCAAAATCAATGTAAACAAAAATAATATATCAATTTCGATTTCTTAGGATTTGACATACCATTTCTTATCAAATACCATTCTAGAACATGTGTTCTGCATTTAAGTGACTTACTTTTAGAAAAAGTAAATAATATAAAGCGTTTAGGTGTTATTTTCGATGACAAATTGAAATTTCAGCAGCACATCATCAACTAACACAAAGTTAACTGATTAAGTTATTGAGAATTTTATATTTTGCACTCATTAACTCTAGATTACATCATGGTATAACTTGTTGGGGATGAACTTATACATTTTTAATAGAAAAACTCAGAATTA
This sequence comes from Stictocephala bisonia, assembly GCA_035578905.1. Lineage (NCBI taxonomy): Eukaryota > Metazoa > Arthropoda > Insecta > Hemiptera > Membracidae > Stictocephala > Stictocephala bisonia. Next base: position 1,979,367 of record JAQJVL010000094.1, on the reverse strand, counting down.
CACAGAATTATTTTTTACGTATAATACTAAAGAAAAGTAAGAGAGAGAGTTCTTTTCCTTTATTTTTACAAAATATAATTTTACCAATTCGGTATCATTTTATTTTTAAGGTCTTTAGGTTAGTTTTCATTAGGAGCGGAAATGTGTCAACTGATTTATACTATCAGACTCGCTTTAATATCAACAATCAATTTTGCCTACCTAAAGTTAATAGATGAATTTTCCGTCATTCTTTTTCCTACTTAGGACCAAAGTACTACAAGCAATTACCTGTAGTTATAAAAAATGCTAGTAACATAAAACAATTTAGTAAAATCACTACTACTTGGCTTTTATCTTTACAGAATCCTGATTTTTTTAAAAATAACATCTTACAATAGTAATTTATAGGAAAATGAATTAATAACTTTTCAACTGTCATATAGTTATATTTCATATTAGAATTAACCCTTTTTATTATTGAAATCATTATTCATTTTATATCTAGTAATTAAAGCTTCTTGTCAATATATAAAAAAAATTTTGTTTTTAAATGAATATTCTTTTTTGTTTAAAAAGTAAATTGAATTATTTGTCATACATATCACAATAAGCGATTTTTTCTTTTTATTCCACATTCTAATGCTAAACTCAAATATATTATAAGTTTATAATGTGTTTTATATATATTATTGAATAATGTGAATATGAATAATTGTTATATATAAATAATGTTATAATATATTATTATTATAACATTATTTATAATAATAATATATTATAAGTCGTGTTAATTTAATAAAAAACTATGTAAGGGTGCTCAGTTATTATTTTTAATAAAAAATAATAACTGAGCACCCTTACATAGTTTTTATTATATATATTGTTTTTTACACCACCCACCCATACACTTACAGTGATACAGACCCACCCGCCCACCCATACACTTAGTGATACAGACCCACCCACCCACTCATACACTTACAGTGATACAGACCCACCCGCCCACCCATACACATACAGTGATACAGACCCACCCGCCCACCCATACACTTACAGTGGCTGCAGATATATATATATATATATATATATATATATATATATATATATAATAAAAACTATGTAAGGGTGCTCAGTTATTATTTTTTATTAAAAATAATAACTGAGCACTCTTACATAGTTTTTTATTAAATTAACACGACCGGTTTCGGAATTTATGCCATCTTCATAGGTGTTGTGTTTACAAAACAAATAAAATTAAATAAATAATTATCATAAAGGAAACATATGTTAAATTAGTAAATATTTTTTGATTTGGTGGTTAGTTGTCATTGTGTGTTTTGTTTCTTATATGTATAATTGTTTCGAATATTGGGTTTATTTTTTGTGTTAACATGGTGTTGATTAAATTATTGGGATTTTCTTGGTTGTGTTTATAAATTTCAAGTTCTTATTGAGAATCTAGTTTTTGCTTTTTGAACCGAATTTTAGAATTTTCATATTTGTTTTCATATTTGTGTAGTTGTGATTATTGTTTAGTAAGTGTTCTGCAAAGGAAGATTTCATTGAAGTTCTGTTGTTTGATTTTAGAGCTTGTATGTGTTCATTAAATCTTCGTTTAAATGATCGTCCTATTTGTCCAATATAATAGTTTGGGCAGTCTGTACATTCAATTTAGTAAATTCCTGATTTGTCAAATATATCTTGGGTTTTATGTAATTTTGAAGTGGATTTCTTTTGCATTATGTTAAATGCGTTGTTATTTGTTTTAAAACCAATTTTGAATTTTTCTTTTTTAAAGGTTTTTCTAATTGCTTTATTAAGTATTGTGTTGTGTGGAACACAAATGAATGCTCTATTTTCTGGTTCTTCTTGACAAATGATTCTATTTTTTTATTTTTTATTTTTTATTTTATGTAATGTTTTGTCGATTGTGGAAGCTTTGTAACCATTAGCCATTGTTATTTGTTTGATTACTTTCAATTCTTCATTGAAATCATGTTTGTCCATAGGTACTTCTAATAGTCTTTTAATAAGAGATCGAAATGAAGCCATTTTATGACACCATGGATGATTGGAGTTTATTGCGATTTTAAGATCAGATTGAGTGTTCTTTCTGTAAATTTTAAATTTATGTTTTGATGAATTTTGATAAATTGTTAAATCTAAAAAGTTAATTTCTTTATTTTGTCATTCATATTAATTTATGAAATTTTCCATCACTTTCTCTATCGATTGTTGCGGAATTTGTGTTTTAAGTGGTATTTGCCAATGACCGGCCACTGCCAGGGTGTACTGGTCTTTGAACATCTAACACTGAACCTGTTAAATTAAATTTATTGATCCGTTTTTGAATCGCCAATTGTGATGTACGGTTAACTACATTGTCTACCAAATTATTTTGTAAAGCTCGAATCATGTTAGTAATATTTCCCCTACTTGGAACAAAGGTTTTAACAATAAAACACGTTTTTCACTTGAATAACACACCATAACAACAAATATCACTAAACAACAATACCCAATTACAAAATATCAGATGTTTATCTTGCACAAGAGAATGGTCAATTTAAAATTGTAACCTTTAGCTGAATCACACACTTGAATGAAGCAGTTTTTTGTCAACGAAAATCCTCCCTTAATTCTTGAAAGATTTAAACGGCTGAGGTGTCAAAAAATTTGCCTCTGTTAGTAGTTGTGAAATAAGGTCGTAATTCTTCAGTATTTTCACCCTGAAGGGCGTGGGAAGCCCTCAAAGTACGTTTTTAGGCCAAAAGAATAACATGGGGAGAGATTTAAATGAACCGAACCGAACAGCTGTTCAAATGTAAATAATGACTTCCAAAGAGTTTTAAACAGCTGTTGGAATGTAAACAATGATGTTTGTAATAGTGAGGAGGTTAGATCTTTCATAATGATAAACCAGGAAAGGATGTAAGCATGGTTTTATTCACATTCGAATGTAGGGCTCTGCTATACAGGACTTGAAGGTTTAAATTGTAATATAATGCAGTTCTTTTAGTTATCTAATTAATTTTAAGCTGTTAAACAAAAATAAATGAAATGAACATCTTTTAAATAGGCTAAGCAATATCATTGTTTATACTAATACATTTATAACAGTGCAAGTAATGAAAGTGAGATATTGTAAATCAATTTAATATCGTGATTTTACGCTATACGGTTAGCCTATTATTATTTTTAGTGAAAATTCACAGCCCGAGACTGGGTTGGCACACGAAGCGCGCAGGGGTGTCCCCTAGTATATATGACTCGTGAAAGGTAGTAAGTGAAACGGTGTGTGCTGCGGTTTGGCTGTTGGTTGTCTCTATGGTAGCCAATAACGTTAATTGAAGTACTCTGTGCTGACTACTCAATAACCCTAATGCACTGTGCAACAATGAATGCCATGTGTACATTTCATTGGGGCGATTGTTTGTCGTGGCTTGAGTTGGAGGGGAGGCTCTCAGAGAACTGTAAAGGGGAGGAAGTTGACTGGGCCGACTAATTTACTACTTTGATACAGCTGAAAACTATTGGGAGAAAAGTACGAATTACGTGCGGGATTATTCTTTCTGAAAAATAACCCTTTTAACTGTCCAATATGATACAGTAAAAAGAACATATTTATATTCGGGGTTTTAACTTTTAAAAACAAACAGTTTGTTGTTGAAATATTGTAACTAAGAAATTAGTCACTAAACTCACGAGACTACTTTATTTTATTTAAGAATCAGTGATCAAGTATCTTAAAATGCATAAATAGAAATTGTAAGTGTTTTGAGTAAGGAAGATTATTCTTTAAACAGAAGATGTGTAATGTGTCGTAACTTGTGTATGTTTTAATGTTAAACTCTTAAACTTCTTAATGTAAATAAATTTTAAAGCGCTTACATAAATCAAACATGAATCTAGATTTAATGGAGTGCTACTGCTTATATTTGAAATTTTAATGAAGAATGAAAAAAAAAAACAAAAAACAAATTATATGAATTGCCTAGACAACAGCACTATGTCCCCAAGTGGGTTGACTATTAATATCTTTTTTATAACAGTCATGTTTCGATTCATTTTTCAAAAATAGCCTAGTATATAAAAGAAGATATAAAAAAGTCTAGAACACCAACTGCAGCCTGACTTCAAAGAGTTACACCGATGTTGGACACAAACTAAACTACATCACTCCGAGACGTTCACACTGTAGCTGAATATATTACTGCAACAAATTCATATCTATACATTACATGAACACACAAATTGTAAAACGTAATATTATCTTTAAAAGTAAAACTATGAGTCACTGATTTGCAACAACAATTCGCAAAAAAAACACTTAACAATACTTATACAACATTATTCCAAATAAAATAAACGTGAGTGGAACCTGTTAGAATGTAGGCCTACAAACAGTTCCTTAGCTATTTTATTTCTATACCTTTGGTGAGGAAACAGCTCCGTTCTAGTTTCTGAAATTAAATAAATATGCAATAAGATTTTACGAATTAAATTTTAAATAAATTATAAATACTTTTGAAACACTTATAATCATCTTAATTAATGTAGTTTTTATTGCTATTCTAACGATGTGAACACATGTGAAAATCTTTCAGGTTACATGGAATTTTCAAGCTAAATACATTAAAACGGACAAAGAAAAAAATTGCAATAACTTACTCCATGGATTAAAACATAAATGACAGGTCTTACGCTTGTAAAGCCAACTTCTGAGATATGATAAAAGTTATGCTTGTTGAGTTATACTTTTTCATTTTCATTAACCTAACTGCTCTAGTTTCTATTTATAAATATTAACTACTTAAAATCGTATTACATTATAGTAACTACTTTTACCTTGTTATCTTTTGTCGTTAATTTTTATTGTTTGATATTATTATTTGATTTAAATTGTTGTATTATTTTTCAGCACGTGTTAGTACGATGATAATATTTATTAATATATTGCATTCTTCTATTTTTTTGTGTTTCCTTAATTAGTGGGTTTATAATTTTGTAATAGTTTATCTCAACGTTACCAATTTACCTATTTTGCTGTCTGCAGTCTGATATAATTCCTTATAATATAATTCTGAGTATAATTGACTTTAAAAACAAATAGACACTCCAAGTAAATGCATTTGGTGTAAATGCGTGCCTTAGCTGCTATATAACAGTAATTTGTTTCTAAATAGCACGTGGACGACTGTTTTGCGTTCTATTAGCTTATATATTAGTCCCTTCAGTGTGTGCTGGAAAGAGGGAGAGGGATGGAGAGAGATGGGTGAGAGAGAGGGGGGAGGAGATATGGAGTGGGAGAAAGAGGGAGTGGGAGGGACCGCTGGCACTATCTGTGAAAACCTAGCATGTACTAATTTCACCGAACAAGAGAAACGGCTTCAAGAGGCCCGTAAAAGTGGAGAGTCTTCTTGTTTCTACAGTCAATTATGTTATTAGTTTACGTGTGTTAGGTGCATGGCTTTACTTATATCATGTGTACGCTTGAGGTGTAATGCTTTCTGAGTGTGTGCTTTTATAAACTACTATTAGCAATGGTGTTTCATATTACCCCCCCCCACCCATTTTCTCTTTACTTTCTTCAATAGAATGTTCACTACACTATTTTATAACTTTCAGTAAATAATCTCGTATGGCGATTTTGAATACAAGCTGTAAACTACTGTCGGTTCAGAAATATCTCTACCTGAGATTAAGATTGTTTATTAAGAAACCAAAAAAGGCATATGCAAAGTTCAATCACACAATTGATTTTATAATTTAATTTTACGTTATTAAATATAGGTTGTTATATTTTGTTATAAGTTTTAGTAATTTTTATCATAGTTGGAACAAAAAAAGTACTGTAATTTTGACTAGTTTTCACTTGGCTTAAATTGTACAATTTTATTACTAAAAACCCCTTAATGTTTAGCATTTACATTTTAATAATTGATTAAAAGAAATGTTGTTTATACGTTTTACTAATTTCATAATTTTAACTTTTTCAAGAAAAAAGTTATAATGAAATCCCTGAAACAACGTTTTCTTGGCTATTACAGATCGTAAAATTAATTATTAGCTCACGTTGTAATCCTTACAAAATGTATACTTGCAATACGTCTCTTTTATGTATTCAAGTAAATGCAGGAAAAATAAATTTAAATTGATCAATCTAAAATTACTGAATTGACAACGTATATAAAATTATTGTATCGTAACTAAACATTTCACAAGGATTACAACGTGAGTAACTGTTTAATGTTACGACCTCTAGAGCCATGAAAACGTTGTTCAGGAAATTGATTGGAACTTTTTCTCTTGAAAAGTTAAAATGTTAAAAATAATTAAGTTTATAGAAAACACTCCGTCAACTACGTATTAAAATATAAATGCCATGCCTTAACGGATTTTTGAGTAATAAAAGGGTAAAACTGATAAAAAGTAAGAACTAGATAACATTCCAGTACTTTTTTTATCCCAACAGGAACACAAATTATTAAAGACTTATAAATAAAGTTTAAAAATTCATATTTTATAACGTGCAGTTAAATAAGGGGGAAAATTGCGTGACCGAACCTTTCATGGGCGTCTTGGTTTCTAAGTAAACGTCCTTCAAGCTCTGGTACAGATAACTTCTGAGCCGATGGTATGTCTTAATGTTCATGTTGTGTTCAACCGTACAAAGGCTAGGTTGATATTCCAAGTCCTTACTCACACAAGGCCACAAGTGCACCGTCTCACCCCGGTAATGTTCATGTTGCTAGGTTGATATTCCAAGTCCTTACTCACACAAGGCCACAAGTGCACCGTCTCACCCCGGTAATGTTCATGTTGCTAGGTTGATATTCCAAGTCCTTACTCACACAAGGCCACAAGTGTACCGTCTCACCCCGGTAATGTTCATGTTGCTAGGTTGATATTCCAAGTCCTTACTCACACAAGGCCACAAGTGCACCGTCTCACCCCGGTAATGTTCATGTTGCTAGGTTGATATTCCAAGTCCTTACTCACACAAGGCCACAAGTGCACCGTCTCACCCCGGTAATGTTCATGTTGCTAGGTTGATATTCCAAGTCCTTACTCACACAAGGCCACAAGTGCACCGTCTCACCCCGGTAATGTTCATGTTGCTAGGTTGACATTCCAAGTCCTTACTCACACAAGGCCACAAGTGCACCGTCTCACCCCGGTAATGTTCATGTTGCTAGGTTGATATTCCAAGTCCTTACTCACACAAGGCCACAAGTGCACCGTCTCACCCCGGTAATGTTCATGTTGCTAGGTTGATATTCCAAGTCCTTACTCACACAAGGCCACAAGTGCACCGTCTCACCCCGGTAATGTTCATGTTGCTAGGTTGATATTCCAAGTCCTTACTCACACAAGGCCACAAGTGCACCGTCTCACCTCGGTAATGTTCATGTTGCTAGGTTGATATTCCAAGTCCTTACTCACACAAGGCCACAAGTGCACCGTCTCACCCCGGTAATGTTCATGTTGCTAGGTTGATATTCCAAGACCTTACTCACACAAGGCCACAAGTGCACCGTCTCACCCCGGTAATGTTCATGTTGCTAGGTTGATATTCCAAGACCTTACTCACACAAGGCCACAAGTGCACCGTCTCACCCCGGTAATGTTCATGTTGCTAGGTTGATATTCCAAGACCTTACTCACACAAGGCCACAAGTGCACCGTCTCACCCCGGTAATGTTCATGTTGCTAGGTTGATATTCCAAGTCCTTACTCACACAAGGCCACAAGTGCACCGTCTCACCCCGGTAATGTTCATGTTGCTAGGTTGATATTCCAAGACCTTACTCACACAAGGCCACAAGTGCACCGTCTCACCCCGGTAATGTTCATGTTGCTAGGTTGATATTCCAAGTCCTTACTCACACAAGGCCACAAGTGCACCGTCTCACCCCGGTAATGTTCATGTTGCTAGGTTGATATTCCAAGTCCTTACTCACACAAGGCCACAAGTGCACCGTCTCACCCCGGTAATGTTCATGTTGCTAGGTTGATATTCCAAGACCTTACTCACACAAGGCCACAAGTGCACCGTCTCACCCCGGTAATGTTCATGTTGCTAGGTTGATATTCCAAGTCCTTACTCACACAAGGCCACAAGTGCACCGTCTCACCCCGGTAAGGTTCATGTTGCTAGGTTGATATTCCAAGTCCTTACTCACACAAGGCCACAAGTGCACCGTCTCACCCCGGTAATGTTCATGTTGCTAGGTTGATATTCCAAGTCCTTACTCACACAAGGCCACAAGTGCACCGTCTCACCCCGGTAATGTTCATGTTGCTAGGTTGATATTCCAAGTCCTTACTCACACAAGGCCACAAGTGCACCGTCTCACCCCGGACCTGTCACTACACGGAGTTATTGCCAACTGTGAGGGCAATATTTCTTCATCCCCTTCGTCTCCCCGGCTTTATTTAGTCCGCTTGTTCGGCTCCCGCAGATAACCACAGAAACATCTCCGAAAATGATTTACCACCGAGCAAGCCGCTCCATTATGATTTATTTGAAAGTTCAAAAAGTTCCTCTCGGATTATCTTGACGTGTACATTGTACTATACTCAACGAAAGGTATAGACGTTTGTTTTCATAAAAACTATTTTTTATTACAATAAACCTACGTGGGAATTCTTACAACGGCTATAAGTTGGTTATAACTCCCAACACATTTTAAATAACATCGAACTGTTCAACATAGCTTTGTATAATTTCGGGCATGTTTAATAAATTACAAATTGTTATATTAATAATGTTTTTGAATTAGGAATCAATAAGACAATAAAAAAATAGCCATTTATATGAAACAAATTATTATATTAAATTAGAACAATAGTGTTTTCTCTCTGAAATAAATGTTTCTATACTTTAAGACTTTCTGTAATTTTGGTAATTTGCTTAAGTTTTAGTATATATTTTTATCATGTAAGAAACGTGTTAGAAACAATAAAACAGTAATTAATATATATTTATACATAATCATAATCAATATAAATTTGTTTAGACTTTGTGAGGTATAGATTAACTTGGTTAGCCTGGTGTTCGAATGTATTTTCTTGTTGAATGGAAACGTAAATGGACATTTAAACGGAACAGGAAAGTTTAAGAATAAAAAAAAAAAAAACGAGAAGTGATTTATTTTATACAAAAGGATGGAAAAAAAGAGATAAACGAAGAGGGAAGATTGGAAAAGAGTAGAACGGAACACGGAATAATGAAAAAGGGATAATAGCTAACGGGTGACCAATCACAAAAATGACGAAAGGTGACACTTTTTGAAGTTAAAGTACTATGGAATTAAATGCCATAAACGTGTGGAGCTAGTCCATAAACATGTGGAGCTAGACAAACATATGGAGCTAGACCCTAAACATGTGGAGCTAGACCATAAACGTGTGGAGCTAGACCATAAATATGTGGAGCTAGACCATAAACATGTGGAGCTAGACCATAAACATGTGGAGCTAGACCATAAACATGTGGAGCTAGACCATAAACATGTGGAGCTAGACCATATTTCCATTGTAACACTATCCATGCAGTTGAACAAAAATCTATTCTCAGTTTATTCGTAGATTGTTGGTTAAAGCCCAACTGTTATATCTGATTTTATTTCAATCAAATAAAATAAAAAAAGATAATTATCCCTAACATTTTATTTGATATAGTGACCTATTAATAAATTATTACAATTTCAAAGGATTAAGCATTTAGTTTCTATCAAAGGCTATTTATGCACACTAAGTAATAATCATCGTTATCAGGATTATTTGGATATTAATAATAAATACTTTCTGTGTGGTTAACCCCATCAAGGAAATGCCGACTGCAAGGGGTAGTCAACTATAGAGAACTACAACTCGACATGTTCATATTTTACGAACAAGTTATTATGTTAGAGTATAAATCCAACTAAATTATAACATTGGCTTCAAAAATTAAAGCAAATGATTCAGAAACTAAAAAAAAGAAAGATATATATTTCGCATAGAAAGTGAAATTAAAAATAACATTTATTCTAATGATAAATTTTCTCTAAAAAATTTAAACTCATACACAAATTGGTTCGTGTTACGTGTTAGAAATATTTATAAAATAAATGTAAGACTGTGAACATTAAATGTTGTGTCTATGTTAAATAATAAGAAGCGAATTGGACTTTAAATCTAAGATAACTGCTGACTAAAAAGGAAAATTGACGGTTAGATAAGTGAAGATAATTAACTTATCATTATGACTTCGATTTCGAATCTGCCTTAGATAAAAAAACTAATAAATAGACTGCAGTTTTAATTTATTTTCTAAGGAATAATTAGCAATTTTATAACATACCTTATTGTAACATTCGATGCACCTAAAACACCTGATAGTATTTTCATATGTCTTAATCTGCGATAATCATGGATTTTTGGTTTTTACAATTTGAAAGCAAACTTAATACAGTATGTGGATAATTTCAATTAATCCTTATGTCACGCTATGTCAACTGAAGTAATACGATAGTTCTGAAGTAATACGATAGTTCTTAAGTAATACGATAGTTTTAAGTAATACGATAGTTTTAAGTAATACGATAGTTCTTAAACTTAAAACTAATAAAGTAATACTGTTTAATTATAACACGATAGTTCTTAAGTAATACGATAGTTCTTAAGCAATACGATAGTTCTTAAGTAATACGATAGTTCTTAAGTAATACGATAGTTCTTAAGTAATACCATAGTTCTAACCAGCACAACTGAAGTAATACGATAGTTCTACACAGCACATCTGAAGTAATACGAAAGTTCTTAAATAATACGATAGTTCTTACGTAACACGATATTTCTTAAGTAATACGATAGTTCTAACCAGCACAGCTGAAGTAATACGATAGTTCTTAAGTAATACGTTCTAACCAGCACAGCTGACGTAATACGATAGTTATAAACAGCACAGCTGAAGTAATACGACAGTTCTAACCAGCACAGCTGATTTTGGGACGACAAGTTGTTTTTTTCAACTCGAGACCGGTTTCCTATTTATATAGTGTGAAAAATAGTAATTGTAAACGACAATTTTAAAATTTCACATAGTAAGTGAACATAATCAATAAAATTAGTTCTAGGTTTTAATTGTCAGCTGCCAGAAAAACAGTTTTCGTAAGATTTTGTCTTTCTAAGGATGGGCTGATGAATTTAAGATACACATGAACTATTTACCATACATAACACCTACGAAATTAATAATTGAAATAATAATAATAAATTTAAAAACAATCTGCCCGTTTTTTCCACATATATCTATACACCTAATTTATACAAATAATGTTTTAAAAGTATCAAAGTTTTGTTTCATGGTTTGACTGGTTCTGTAATTTATAGCCGCCGTGCAGTTTTTGCCGTGCATTAAAATATAGAAAACAGGGGTGGAGGGGTTCGTGACGTCACAGTCTGGTGAAACTACGATTAAAAAAGGAATTTACATTGTATACAATTAGCTCTAATTAGAACAAACACGCGTCATGTTTTACAGATCCCCACACAACAGTTAATGGCGATTAGATGTTTTACAACGTCTACTAACAACTGAGAACACCTTAACCATCGCCTATATAATAACAACAATATTATACTTGTAACTTTTATTAAAGGGGATATTAACTCAAAATCCTCAGCATTAGGGGGTTGTTTCCCTCCACTAAAACATGGGTTTCTATTTCAACGATTTAGTCCGTAATGATTAGCCTACTGTAACAATTAAAGGTTCGTTTTATAGGTGAAGACCTTTTCTCTTAGACGATAAGTTGGTTTTTGTGACAAGTTCAGCATTGTACACTTTTCTCAGTTAAATATATGAAACTTTACAATTCTTGATGATATTACACTAAAAAACTCATAATATCAACTTATCTCAATTAGTGTTATTATAATTTTTTAAAATAAACATTATAATGGACCTTTAATAATTATAGTGTTCACTATAACTCACTACAGTTGTAAACACGAACCGTACAGTTGAAATATAACAGCATGGTTGGACCCGCTGATCAGGGTTGCCAACTATTAAACATATAGGTATAACTAATAAAGTTGTTTAACATTAAAATGCGAATGTAATCAATCTAGAATTTAATCTTAGAACTTAGGCTTAAGCGGCCGGTGTCATAACTAGAATCTACAGTTTCCGGTGACAACCGCGTCAAGGTACTATCTACAATATTTACAAGATGACCAGACGTTTCGCCCATACCCAGCGGTTGTCACCGGAAACTGTAGATTCTAATCTAGAATTTGATTTGGTTTCAAAGAGTCAGTTTAATCTGTGCTCGCTGCAAATTAGTCTAAATACGAAGTAGTCTTAATAGAAGATTTTCGTCTTAATATGAACTAATTTAGCTCTTTTTGAGTAAGTTAAATTTCACTTACAAACACTTATAAAATAACTACAATACATCAAACCTTAATGTTTGCCTATAAAGGTTTAAACTGTCAAATATATAGAAGACATCTTATTAGTAAACTTTGTTGTCACATCTAATACTACACACACTTTTATACCATCATTTTCTGAAATATATAAATAAAAAACTATTATGGTCTTTTAACCATAAAGGTATAAAAGAGGTTTGCGTAGTGTTATCGATTAAGTATTATTCGGTTAAATATTAATTATATATCCGCTTACATTTTATATAATGTTTTTAATCCTCAAATTCGTTAATCTTTTCACCCGCCAATCTAAATTCTTTAACCTCCAAAAAATAAATCGTATTTTTACTGTAAAATTGGGCCTTCCAATAAAAATCTGAGTATTATATATATATTTTAAATTTCCCTTAAAAAAGTTTACTGACTTTTACTGAAAATGAAAATGTATTAGAAATAAATATTTGACTAATATTTACAATAATGTGGATTTTTTTATTCACGTCGAAAACATCCCCTGTAAGTCACGTGGTGTTGATATTTGATCAGTTGGCGATCAGCTGGTTTAATTAGAACCAATCAGCTGGTATTGTCAGGTGTGATTGTAGACATCAGTTGTTTGACAGTGACTGAGGAATAACGTACTGTTTGGTAGTAGTGCACCTGCACAAATATATAAGGCAATACGAGGTTGTAATAGTTGCGACAAACCGGCTTTGTTCTTGGCCTTGTTCTTTACATACAGTATTTATATTTACTATAGAAGAATATTACGTTCCTCATATCGTCATCAACTCCTGTAGCTCATTTTTATATGCTCAACTTTCGACAAACTTGGTGTCATTTTAAGGTATTCAAATTGTTATTCATACTCAAATGGAAAGATTTTAAAAATGTTCTAAAAATAGTTATGTAATGTTACAGTAGGTAATCTTTTAAGTTACTCAACTCTCTTTTATAATTGATCAGTTCAGAATTAACATAAATAAATTTATAGTTACGTGAAGTTTGTGGGTCCAAAATTAATAAAATCAAATCAAACTTTCTGGCGTAAAACAAAAATTGCATGACAATTGTCCCATTTACATAATACGGAAATAAATACATAAAATAGTAATATTTATAATTATAATAATAGTTATAAAGTAAAAACAAAGACAAGCCAGTTCATCATTCATGAAGTTTATTTTATTGGAAACTACGGTCCTATCATATAATGTAGTACTAGAATATGTAAAGGAAATAAAATAATACTATAAAGAAGATTTAGTTTGTTTTAGTATATTTATTTATTCATGAGCATCGTGAAGTGATTTTGTCACGTAGAAGAGATCGTTGTTATAATTAAATATTTTTAACAATTGGTTTTCAGTGATATTAGATATTTAAAGCTATAAAATCACTGGTTTCTAAACAACTCAATTAAAAATTTACTTATTATGGTGAATTTTGTGTGGCTATTCATCCAATTCCATCGTAGTTACGTTTCTTAATTAATTAGTTTGCAGATTACATAAATGTATTTGACAAGTCGATTGTAGTTATACAGTTTTTCCATGTTTTTAAATCCACTATGTTTCACCCAAATGATACGAAACGATGAAGACCACTTTGAATTTTCCTACTGAAAAACTGTAATTGTGTTCTGATAAGAAAACAAAAGACCTTATTTAGTAACAAATAAGCATATATAAGTACAAAAATAAATTTATTCTGCATATACAAAACGTACAATATTTTACAACACGTACCTAAACGTTCATCAACATATTGAAGATGATGATGATCCAATAAAAAAAAAATATAGGCCTATATATAATCCATTTAGAAACCAAGATTGTTTAGAAGGATTTGATAAAACTGACTGTGTTTAGTCAGCAGGGACGTGAAATACATATGTAGTTTGTACTGCCTCAAAGTCACGAGGGGCTTGACTTATTGTTGTATTTTATATGCAGTAGTCCAGGCAAGAAAGTTGATTTTCATTGAATGTGAATAGCTTATTGAACATAATATAGATTTTAAAGTACTTCAAAGTCTGTCAAAGTAAATAAGTTCTAAAACTCATTCTTATCCTATTAGTAAAGTTCTCTTAACTTATCTTATGTTGTAATCTCTTTCTATGTAAATACAAATATTTTACTATATGTAAATATTACTTTTGTTATAACTAGTTAACATTAAGGAATTATACCTGTAACTACACAAAAATAAAAAAGTAGTTAACATTTCGAAAAATGTGTAATCAAAAATGTTATTTTATAAAGATCAAAGTGTACTTTTGTTTTAGGGTTTAAGATATCTCATTAACAATAAAATTTTTTTAAATGATATACATAGTTAACTGAAGTATATTTTTAATACAGGACTGAATTTATTTTTTATAAGAGTTTAGCTTTTTCTTTCAAACACAACGGACCGGTATGGTTCGAGCAATATTTTTATAAGATTCAAGTTTGCTGGTCCATGAGTAGAGGCAAAGATTCATCCTAAATAAAATCTGTTAACATATTGAGATTTTTTACAATATTCTTTAGGTTTATAGTTAAAACCCTAAATTGAAATTGATACAAATCACGTTTATTAAATTATCGGCTGAAAAAATTAGTTTCCATAGTTATTGACAGATTTGTAGGTACGAATTCGTTTGTGCTGTATTTTTTACACCATTTACGCGTGAAAGACACACTTCGAGTTTCCACATTATACACCGATAGAGTCTTCAGAGGCTATCGGCCATGTTGGTTTTGATATCATAAGAACAATGTTATTTTCGAATCCATATTTTTCGTTATTTATTGACCAATAGCTGTGTATGATGTGTCATGTTAAACGTTATCATATTGAGCATTGCGTTTGCTTTTGATATTTTGAATAAATAGTTTTAGTTTTGAAAAATAGGTTAAAATAAAGACTTCAAAGTAATTAAAAAAAAATTTTCCTATAAAATTAATTTGTAAACAAATTTTAACGGGCAATTTCATTCTTGATCAAATTCAAATTGTTTGGAAAACTCCGTTTAAAAATAACTGTTTGGTTTGGATTCGCGTAATCGAATGTCCGGTTCGAAAATAACATTGTTCTTATTAAATTAAAACCAACATGGCCGACAGCCTCTGCAGACTCTTAATCTTAAAAGTTAAAAATGTTAAGATTTTTACAATATAAATCTCTCTACCAGGTACGATGGACCTACCGGGATAAGAGTCGACAACCAATTTTGTATTTGGTCATAATTAATATTAATTTTCGAATACTCCGACCAGCCGATTGTAAATTATTTCCTGCCCCACTCGGCGGAGTACATAAATCCTGGATCCGAGTCATATTTCACCCCTTGTCACTGGGTGGGAAATTATTACATCTTAAGCGAGCCGCCACGGCAATAACTCTCCATTTCTGAACACATCCCTTGGTAGTGTCTATGTGGGGGGGGGAGGGTCGACTTTGTATTATTAATTTCAACAATCGCCGTATCTCGAGTTGGCACCGGTAAAATATTGTAAACCGCCTACGGCCGTGGCTGAGTTTGTCAACTAAATTCCAACTGCTCTTACTGTAAATTGATTCATAACAATTTAACTTTGCAAAATAAACGTGTTAAAATTTTGTAAATAAAATTAGCATAAAAACGTAAGAAGCTATTGATTGTTTGAGGACTTTACTAATTTTGAAAAAAACTGTTTTCTTCCTTGTATAAAACATTTTTTAATGTATTTTTAAATTCCTAAATTTGTTAGGCTATCAAAAGCTATCAAGGAACGTATAAAACTGAATAAATATACATTGATAATATTGCATTTTATTTCCTCCTAATAATAAAAAATACGCTTTTATATTTTTTAACTATTCAAGAGAAAGCAAATAACAAGATGGACAGTATAAAATGATCATCTACTGTCTTTTTATTGATCATGGAAAAAATGATCATCTACTGTCTTTTTATTGATCATGGTAACTTGAGACGTAAGCTGGGAATAGTGGTTAGTTCTATCAAAAATGTTTTAAGGATTATTATAAATTCGTTAGTTTTGTTTTGTATCACAGCGTATTGATATGTGTGTAACTAATATTTTATAAGTAATAATATATTTTTATAAGATAATTGTTAAGGGTAGAATATTTTGAATTACATGTGAGAACAAAGAATAAAGTCTGTATTTGTATTGACAGTAGTTTAAACTGACTGTCGATATAAGGTAATAAAAACTTCATGAACAAACGTGAAGAGGATATTTCCTTTAGAAAAAAAAAAAAAAAAAAAAAAAAAACAATTGATTAATTTATTATCTGAGTGGAAAATAAAAATATTATATATGTTAGAATACAGAATTTTAGAAAAGAAACTCCTTCATTTATGTTCAGAATATAAAAACGCTAAGGTACGGTTTTCGTTTTCAATGTGAACGTTTTATTCGACTTTTAGGTGTATAAGTTCTGTGAGGCTAATAATCTCGATAGTAGCCAATTAAAGTCAGTTTACAGTTAGTGCATCTTGAAATCAATGATTACTTACTAACATACTAATCCGCAAATTATTATTACTAAATTTAAACTCAGCTAATTTTATAGTCTCAACTGTGAGTAAAATTATAAACTTAGTAAAAAATATTTCAGTATGACAAAACACGTAAAGTGATGAACATGTTAAGTTGTAAAAGAAACATTCTTAATTTATAGAATATAACCTTACAACAAGTAGGCGTAAATAATGCCAAAACAACAAAAAACAAAATACACTTAATTGAATGGAAAAATTTATATCGAATAGTAACAGCTTATATTAATCGTCAAAATCGACTTCACTACCGACGTTTTAATGTTAGTGTCTGACATTTTCGTGCAAAATAATGACATGGTAACTAAAAAGACCGTGATGGTGGGACTCTAAGCTGAACCACAAAGATACAAATGGCGAAAAGACTTTTCACGTCGTTGATGCGAAAAGTTTTATAAAAAAACTCCCATTTTCAGTGCGAAGCGACAAGGGAAGCGTTATCGACAGACAGTCGGAAAGAAATTGACATAGGCTCGTTTCGGGTTATCTGTACGTAAGAAATGTTAAAACATGTGAATTTTCTGCAAATTTAAAGAATCTATAGACTAAACACTGGTGGCGCAGTGCTGTAGGCCAGCTACTTGGGAACAAAGTGTTGAGGAGATTGTAGGCGATGTGTTCTATTCTCGGTCCTCGTAATACCGACACGACGTCCGCGCATTGGTTGTCATCGACGTGAACACTACTACAGAAGTATGGGGAGTCCATGTTGGATGGTAGTCAAAGTTCAGATGTTGTGTAGAGAAGAGAACTGAGTGTCAGGCTTGTCAGTTAGCTGAAAATCACACCAACACTACGCGGTACGGATTCCACGTAAAGCTGTAGGTCCCTTAGTTGCCCTCTACAGAATGTAGCTCTTTCTGAGGTACATTCGACCTTAGTTAGTAACAATGACTACACACGTTCATCTACACTCATCACAATCATTCGCCTCTCATATTCGCCCACATCTCGACGAAATGCGTCTTAATAATGAATAGGAATAAAACTCTTATTTTATTCATATAGATTATACAAATGAATATTGAAATACATAGGGGTTCATAAAAACACAATTTCAATTACAAAATGAATATGCATGATAAATATGTTTTTTACGATTTTAATTAGTACAATTAATTATTTAAGCCACTATTCGGGCTTCAAATTATTTTCTTCGCAGGCACCTGAAAAGAACTAAAGCTTATCTTTATTTTTATAGCCCTGAGTCCAGTGGCTTGAAATTCTGTTAATTATCCAGGTTGAGAGCGTGCCACCATTAGCACTCGCGAGCGGAGAGTGCCGGAGATTAAAGATCGCCCAAGTGGGTCACTACACCTGGCAGAGTGTTGTAAGATAAGGTGACATCAGAGAGAAGACCAAAGTAGGTTCCGTGATAGTGTAATTGGAATTTATCGTTTTCGGTTAATCTTTTTCCTCCACCTTATGTAATTTGTCAATAAATTTTGGTTCTGAATTGAGTTTTTGTTTTACAGCTCTTCCAGACCGGTGCTATTTACTATCGGATAGTGTTTTTATAATGTTGTAGCACTTTCCGTTAATTCTCTTAAGTAAAAGCAACAGATGGAGGTCTGAGACATGTTTCCTGACATGGTCCGACTAACTGTTCTGAAAATGTAATACTGTAGAAAATTGGTTCAAAATATTCTCAATGCTTTATTCTAATACATTTGCAGATAAAGTGATTATAAAGTAGTTGAATATATATATATATATATATATATTTATATAAAATATGTTATTACACTCCCATATCAGTGATGTTTTGTATGACAATAATAATTATTTGCGCTACTACCAGAAAAATTAAGTCGGAATCGAAATAACATATTTTCTGCTATTATCGTTAGGAACTTAATGAGAGCAACCTTTCTGGGTTTTGGGGTAGACTTTATTAACCTTATACAACAAAGGCCTCTCCCTGTCTCCAGACCCAAGACAAGGTAAGCCCGCAATGAGGAGTATCCAGATTTATGAGTGATTTGATTAGCTGTGGGGCTGGTCCCCCAGAAAGAGGGGGAGATCTGACAGCAGCGGTGGACCACAATGAAATGTGACATGTTGATTAGATCGTAATTGGGAGTTTTATTTATTTATTCGTTGAGAACATTCTTTTTATAGTTCCCATCACTACTATAACAGATTTTTAGGGGTTCCCTTCATAAATCAGGTGAAACATTGATAATTAAAATAAAATTTCATTTGTTAATAATATCGGTTTGTTAATAATATTGCATTATTTCTGATCCTTTCTATAAATTATTGCTTGCACTGTAAGTGTACAAAAAAGACGCAAACTGAACGTCTCGAACATTTAAAGTGGTTAAATTAAAAAAAAAGACCAAACGAATTATATATGCAAGTCCGAAATGTGGCTGGAAATTTCATTATTACATAATACAAACAAGATTAGTTCACAAGTGTTGTTATGAACTTAAATAAATAAAGTCAAACGTTTAAGGATACAAATAAGATAATATTGAACCATATTAAGGCATACTTTTAAATCTATTCTGGTAATTAATAAAGCTGTGTTTCCTTTCTATTTAGTTCCGAAGTACTTTTTCTGAGTTTTAAGTTTTCTTTAACGAATGAACATTTTCTTTAATAGTGAAGTCGAGAGTTGATATTGGTCACTTAATAATATGTTCAAATTATATAATTTACAATAAAACCAATATATTTTTAATTTTTAACTAGGCCTTTCGCCAGCAAAGCTGGCATCATCAGGCAACACAACTTTATTTGTAAACAAACAAGACAATAATTAGTTCTAAGAACAGATGTAAATAATTTAAAGAATATAAGTATAAATATATTGTAAATGTATAGTGTGTATATATATCAGAGTGTATAATTTTTAATAAAATAAGTTGATAATAAACAAGAATTTTGAATAGGTCCATTTTCATTGTTCGTTAAAGATGAATTACTTTTGTTTATAAAATATGTTTCCCAGGCATTTAAGTATTTAGAAGATGAAACTGATTTGATTATATTTGAATTTTCTTTGCTAATATTGTGATTTGTTGTCAAACAATGTCTAGCAACTGCTGACATTTCTTCTCTGTTAAATTTAGGACACATACTTTTTCCTGGTTTATGGATTTTAGGTAAATAAGTTATAGTTTGGAGCATTTATCGAATTATCGAATACTATTGTAAATTCGATAAATGCTCCAAACTATAACTTATCAAAATGGTTAGCACAAAAACTATAACAACTAGATCCTTTCCCATCTTTAACAATAAAAAATCGATATGAGTTCATAAACTGTGTTAAAAATTTAAAAATACAAGAAGATGAAATAATGATTTCTTTTGACGTTACTTCTCTATATCCAAATGTTCCTTTAAAAATAAACAATGAAATTATTTGAAAAATGGTTCACTTCAATAAATTTATGCAAAGAACAAAAAGAAGAATATTTGATATTAATTAATACTTGTATGAATCAAAATATATTTCAATTTAACAACAAATTCTACCAACAAACAGAAGGTACTGCTATGGGAAATCCATTATCATGTTTTGTGGCAAATCTATTTATGAGTCATTTTGAAATAAAATCCAAAGAAACTTTACCATATTTTCCCCAATATTGGTTTGGATATGTGGATGATATATTTGCAATATTTAACACAAATCAAAATTTAAATAACTTTCTTAGTCAATTGAACTCTTTTTACACAACAATAAAATTTACGTATGAATCTGAATCGAATTCAAAATTACCATTTTTAGATATTTTAGTTTCAAGAAATCAAATTTCTCAAAATCTTGATTTTAACATATATAGAAAACCAACTCACACCAACAGATTCATCACCAATTACTCATATCATCCACCAACTCAAAAAAGAACAGCATTCAACAACATGATTTATAGATTATTAAACACGCCTTTGAATGAGGACAATTTTGAAAAAGAACTTTCCTATATCAAAAATATTGCTGTTTACAATGGATATGATCCTATACTAATTGATAATATTTTTAAAAAGTCTGTTAAAAAAACAAATTAAAAAATCAAAGACTACATTAAAAGAAATAAAAGAAAGAGAAGAAAATTATTGGGCAAGTTTTACATTTAACACAAAATTGTCAAGAACCATTCAACTCATTCAAGAAAAATTCAAATATCAAACCTACATTCAAAACTACAAACAAATTAAAAAACAAACTGAATAACCCTAAAGACAAAATTAAAAATGAAAATATATCAGGAATCTATGAAATTAACTGTGATAACTGCGAAGAAAAATACATAGGACAAACCAAAAGAAATTTGAAAATAAGATTCAAAGAACATTTTTCACACATTAAATTTAACAGAGAAGAAAAGTCAGCAGTTGCTAGACATTGTTTGACAACAAATCATAATATTAGCAAAGAAAATTCAAAAATAATCAAATCAGTTTCATCTTCTAAATACTTAAATGCCTGGGAAACATATTTTATAAACAAAAGTAATTCATCTTTAATGAACAATGAAAATGGACCTATTCAAAATTCTTGTTTATTATCAACTTATTTTATTAAAAATTATACACTCTGATATATATACACACTATACATTATTTACAATATATTTATACTTATATTCTTTAAATTATTTACATCTGTTTTTAGAACTAATTATTGTCTTGTTTGTTTACAAATAAAGTTGTGTTGCCTGATGATGCCAGCTTTGCTGGCGAAAGGCCTAGTTAAAAATTAAAAATATATTGGTTTTATTGTAAATTATATAATTTGAACATATTATTTTCTTTAATCAGTAAATAATTTACATAAATATACAATAATTTGGATAATTCTTTACAAATTTCGAATAAGCCTATCATACTTGTCCCTAAGAAAGCTAAATAGACGATTTTGCAAAAACTTCGTTTAGAAAAAGTTACTATCCGTGCTAGCCTCAGTTATGCGTTTTAAGAAAACAAACTAGACTGTTCTAACTAGATAAACAAGAAAACAAACTAGACTGTTCTAACTAGATAAACAAGAAAACAAACTAGACTGTTCTAACTAGATAAACAAGAAAACAAACTAGACTGTTCTAACTAGATAAACAAGAAAACAAACTAGACTGCTCTAACTAGATAAACAAGAAAACAAACTAGACAGCTCTAACTAGATAAACAAGAAAACAAACTAGACTGTTCTAACTAGATAAACAAGAAAACAAACTAGACTCTTCTAACTAGATAAACAAGATAACAAACTAGACTGTTCTAACTAGATAAACAAGAAAACAAACTAAACTGTTCTAACTAGATAAACAAGAAAACAAACTATACAAATTAAATCGTGACTTTATTTTTGATGTCTAGTTATAAATAATGATCAATTAATTTATTTATCTGTTTTCGCTCCTTTGCAAGACTTCATGGAGGAATTCTAACAGTAGGCCGACATACCTACTTTTTGGCGCAGGAAATGAGGACTATCGTTCAGTTGTATCCTGGAAGTTATATGAAGTCTTATCAGTAACGTAGATCTCGAGTTTATTACCCTGGATTTTTTATTTTATTGAGGTTACACCTGGTCATAAAATGACTCTCTGCACACAAGATAGCAGACCATCATGGTTGTGAGCCCTTCAAGAAGCCTGAAGATTCAGTAGGATTCAAATTTCAAATTCAAATTCAAATTCATCAATATCGGATAGAAACCTAATAATTCAATCGGATAGAAACCGATGATGTTTTGTGTGAAGAACAATGCGGAGTTATAAAATAACAACCATTGATAAGGTTGGTAATATAATGCAAATTTAACTAAATAATAATCTAAATTTCCAACGTTCTGATTTTTATTCACTGAAGGAGTAGCCAAAAGAGTCACTGGAGCTTCAAATTTGTACGCGGACTGTAAAATGCTCTTTTGGAAAAATAGACTTATCACTTCTGACATATTCATAATCCTTTTATCCTGATAACTAAAATCTAGTTTACTACTCAGTGGAGTGACAGCTGACCGCAAGGCAAGGTCAGCTGTTGAATGCCACGTGATTGCAGTTAGTTACCTCGAGGTCATCCGCAGGTCAAAGATCATCTTGGGCACCTCACCACAAACACTGCACGTGTACTGGAATCATATAACCTTTCATTTTAATTAACATGTATTTTTATGTGCAAAGTAGACTTGTAATTAATCCTGAAAGCCTCTGTGATAATAGCGATTACAGTTATTCATCAATGCATCATTTTGACCGACATGAGAAATGTTCTTCTCTTAAACTCTTCACAAATAAAACTCGAAAGCACATTTGCAAATATATGTTTAGCAAAATTTATGTTGTTTAAAAAAATTTGAATACAGTTGTAGAATTCTGAAAAATGAAACCTATTTCTTG
Organism: Stictocephala bisonia; assembly: GCA_035578905.1. Taxonomy (NCBI): domain Eukaryota; kingdom Metazoa; phylum Arthropoda; class Insecta; order Hemiptera; family Membracidae; genus Stictocephala; species Stictocephala bisonia. Next base: position 1,956,042 of record JAQJVL010000094.1, on the reverse strand, counting down.
TACCTAAGTAGCAACTGAACTTATCTATTTCTTCACGTTACAGTATAATGATATGTCTGATGAGAAAAAGTAATAACCAAATGGAAAAGAAAAGAACTGTTATGTAAAGCGGATTTTCCTCCCTCTACCTATCCGGGTTTCATCTAAGGCATTTACTGCCTTAATAGCATTTTAGGACTGTTACTTATAGAAATACGCAATTCCAAACCAAGAGTTTCACAAATTAGAGGTTTCTCTTCTTTAGTTTATTGCGGTGTGGTATTTTAGACATTTCCTGATTGCGCCAAAGCACTACCAGAGAGCAAGAGTATAGTCACTAGTTCTCGAGACCTCACAATTCTTCTACATCATTATCTCTGTCGGTGGTCCTATAAGTTCCAAGCACCCGGCATTTCACATTTTTTCTATCTAAGGAACGCAAGTCCACCCATCAACCTCCTGACTAATTATGGAACCACTCGGCAGACCTTATAGCACCGTGAGATAGAAATAAATCCAGCAAATGGACTCGCCATCATCAGTGACGTGCCAGGAACAGGTTTAACGATTTATTGGACCTGAGACATTTGTACGTGGCTAAGTGCACGACTCAAGAACACGAGAGTACACCTGGGATGATACAGGACGAATGTGCTGAGATTGCTGACCTTGCGTGTGGCTGCTGACCTACTCCATGACACGATTCACGATGCAAATGCTGGGGCGTGTAGCAAAAAGGAAGCAGGAGCAGTTTTGTTCTCTCACCTCTCTCTCCTTATTTGTGGCCACCAGAACAACATAGAAGAATGTCTATAAATGTTTGGCACTGTGTTCTTTGTAAGCTACAAGATGCTACAAGCGGGGTTCACCTCAAGGTACAAGCTTTGTTGTTCTGAATCGCTGAAATACTACAATGGAAACTAAGCGCCGGGTCAGTCTCAACATTTCAAGAGTCCAGTACTTATTGTAGTGGAGACTTATGAAATTATTAGCTGTATCCGAGTACAATATTTGAAATTATTCGAGCAGTGAACCCTGGAGCTGGTTTGTAGCAGTTACCCATTCCAGTCTCTGTTTTACCACTCTTTTGAGATCTGTATATGAAACGTACCATTTGTGATTTGGTGAATTTCCTCGTGAGTTTCTTGCCTCAGACTGAGAGACATGTATAACATTTTTAACAATGTGATTTCTGAGCATTAATGTCCAATTCATTAATAAGCTGTGTAATTAATTTGATATTGTATAATAAAACTATATTTAAATATTTATCTAGTAAACATATATGTAAAAATAATATGATTTTGACGTTTAATTTTTTAATATCCACTATCTTAGATTTTTCTTTTAATCGTCAAATAAAATGCTTATAATAATAGATTTATAAATTACATTACTGTATGTATTAAAAGTAGTGATTGCTTTACATATTCTGAGATACCTAAAAGACACTAAATTGCCTAACTTAAGTTAGTTGACTGGCGTTAATTAAGTTAATTAATTATTATTTTAAAATAATTAACATAATAATTAAAATTATTATGTTAATTAAAATAGTATTCTTTCTCTTAGTTGGACGTTTACAGACTTGCTAAAAATAAGAGTAGGTGGAAAAATACTGTCTTTTTTCCAAAATGTTTTTAGATTCATTTAAATATTTGTTCCGTAAAAACCAGTTCAAGATCTGTTGTTAACATTTTCATTTATTTATGATTTAAGATTTTTAAATTAAGAATTAATATATTAAGTTTACAAAATTTTAATCTGATGAAGTATATTTCGAAAGAACTCGAGTTAACTCGTTTCACTCTGATTTAGCAATATTTTGACATTTTATGTATCAAACACATCAAAGACAGCTTACCACCAATCAAAGTTTTTTTAATAATTCAACGTATAATTGATAATTATCAAAAACAATTCGTATAGAGGAGACGGAGCAGCATTTAATCTCAGCAATACCCTGTAGCAGGACTTGGAGAAGATCTCTGACTGACTCAGGATAAAGTCATCAGAAACGCCGCAATTAGAGCCAGGCTGTCTGGCGTACAGACAGACCTGCTGGCAATCTGAGCAATTAAAATATAATTACGAGGTCTGGAAGCTAAAAGTAGACATCTAGGTGATGGATGGCCTGCGCCTTGAGGACGTCTAATGGTAACCTGAGGGGTGAAGGGGTATTTATAGAAGGTAACCTAACTGATAACGTCTCAAGAATTACAATAATGCATGGTCACTTGTTGCATCTGAAACGAATAAAACAATAGGATAGAAAAACTATAAGGGAATCCTTATAAAAAACCTCTTTAGTTCTGGCGAGTCATATATTTTTTACTAATTATGTTTTAATATTCATGGGCCATGATTATTGTCACACATAATTATGAATCCTTAAGGTAAACTAAATTAGTGGATTCTTAAAAATGATCCCACGGGACTTTCGTCCTTTTACGATTATACAAAAAAGCGTCTTATACAAGATCAGCATTTGATGTTTTGTGTATGTGTGTGTGTGTGTGTGTGTGTGTGGTGTGTTTTTTTATTTATTATTTTTTTTACAAAGACTATTCTGTGAATATTACAACTTGCCGTCCTTTGTAGTAATAAAACGATGGCCAAAAGAAAAAAAAATAACATCAAGTGTAATACTTCATTACAAATGAATGTAAAAAAATCTAAATTAGAAATGTTAGATGACTTTTGTTTATTTGTACTATTAGTAAAATTATAAAACAGAATTTAAAAAAAGTCAGTAACTTGTAATTTTCACAGAATATTTTTAATTCGTTCGTTTTTTATTTATTTCATTAATTGTTCCAAAGTAATTGTTTTAATAAATATGCAGTATATATTTTTAATTGTCTATGCCAGCAGTACTTTTTTTAAAACATGGTACTCGTATTCAAACGTTCTTGAGGGCCAACGACAAATTTAGGTGCATTTATCGGGATTTGAATTCGTGACACTGCATTGGAAACAGAAGTGCCAACCACTAGGCTAACTAGAGGCATAATATTGAAAAGGTAAAAAAAAAAAAAAAAAAAAAATTAAATACGAAAACCTCTTCGTGGAAGACCCTGCATGTAACAATTTATTTACAAACCTGGCTTGAAAACCACGAAATTTCCTTACTAAACTTTGTAACTTGGATAAATGTAATTTAATAAAATTGGATATATTCCACTAAATTGGTATTTCTTACAAAAGCTGTCCTTGCTTGTTATGTTGTCAAAGATGATTTCATGACGTTGCAGGCTGTTTGAACAGTTAACAAGGGACCGTTCGTTGCGGACGATGGTCTGTTGGTAGAAATTAACTGTCCACGGCAGTGCCAAATGATAAATGATTGTTCCTCTATGATTATTGCGTTTACGTCTATAAATAGTTCAATAAAATTAATATAGTCTAAAGGATGAATAGCATTAATTGTATTTCTTTTATGAAAGCATATAGTACATATTGTTAATTAAAGATATAAATTGTCAAGATTTTGGAAGATGTCTGTTCTGAGTGATTAATCTCTTAATTAATTTTTAATTTGGGAAATGTACCAAGAGGGGATATATTTCAATGGGGAGGCCGAGTGGTCTAAAGGCGTCAGGAATTTGAGCTTGGGTTAGAGATAGCCCTAGTTCGAATCCAGTCTAGACTGTACTGGTTCGCCCCCTTACTCTGTCTGATTAAGTTCCTCGCACAGATCAATAGTCTATGAGGAATGGGCAGAGTAAGGTTAAGAAGGAGGTTGGCCTCTCATTAAAAAAAAAAAAAAAATTCAATACTATGTCCGAATGTTCATAGCAGCCAAAATTTTGTAGACCTAAGTCACGTGCAAAGTCAAGTGTTAACGTTTTGAAACTTGAATAGTGTTGACAAAATAAAAATTGTATATTTCACGCTAAAGATGTTACTTTCTGTGGACACCTAAAAGATTCCTCCTTGACATTGTGCGACAGAGACAAGGTATTAGAAAGTTATCCATAATTTAGCGCCTGTTGGAGCGTATAATGGAACTGCAGCTGTGGCCTGGGGCGGCTAGAATGAGATGACCTGAAATAGAGGTCGGAATGGGAAACTGTCTGCCTAATGGTATCTCAAAAATAAAAAGACTCTTGGTCCACTGTTGTTATTTAAACATAATACAACCTTTTATAAAATAACCCAAGGCAGTTCTTCAATGGGAGGGGGTGAAAGGCTACTGTTGGCCTTTGTTCTTAAGAGTCTGCAGAGGCTGTCGGCCATGTTGTTTTAACCCCATAAGAATAATATTATTTGTGAATCCATATTTGTTCATTATTTATTGACCAACATTTGTTATGAGGTGTCTTTGTAACGTTATCATATTGCGCATTTGGTTTGCTTTTGATATTTTTAATAAATACGCCTAGTTTTGAAAAATAAGTGAAATAAAAAACTTCAAACTAAATATTTTTATATTTTGTCCTCTAAAACTAATTAGAAATTCGTAGTAAAGTAATTACAACGCTCAATTTCATTCCTGGTCAAATCAAATTTGTTTGGAAAAATCTGTTTACATATAACTGTTTAGTTTGAACCTGATCTTACGTCCGGTTCAAAAAAAAAAACATTGATCTTATGAGATTAAACCAATACGGCCGACAGACGCTGCAGACTCTTAAGATCATGTCAGAACTTTTTTAAATCACTGTGTTCTAATAGGGGTGCGGTTTAAGTTGGCTAAGTATGCATAACAAGCGAGGAAAATTAGATTAGATTAGATTATGCAAGAATTAAATTTCTAAGTACCCCTAAAATTATGAATCAGTTTTATGGTACTCTTAAAGTAAGTTGTTTAGTAATTTTTATTGTAGATTTAAATTTTATGATTAGCATACATGTATATTGTAGGTGTGTTATTTGTACTGAGAAATTTGTTTAGTAATCTTTCGTTTGTTAGAGAAACGTATTAATTGCAAACGTCACTTGTCATTGGAGTTAACACTATATTATGTTTCATTTATAATTATATTAAATGATTTAGAATTTAAATAAATAATAAAGTTACAAAAATATAAGTAATATGTATTAACTATCCATAATATTCAATGTTATTTAGTAAATTTATGTATACTATATGTGGCTTAAAAAGTTAATAAAAAGTTTATTTTTATTTTTTCATTTCATATAGGGATAGTGGGCCATTGAATAAAGGTGTTTGTGGTAGAATTTACCATCAGCTGGTAGTGGAAGTATTGTAACTTCCATAACCTTTTGGTAGTTTTTATGACTTTAATTAGGTGCCAAATAAAATTCTCTGGGTTATAGTCCTAAACTTAATCACTTTTAAATTTGTAACCATTTGATAACCTAAAAGATTAATTATTTAATTCATATACACAACTACATTTATTTTGATAGTATCAGCTACTATAATTTTTGTAACATACAACAAAAGTCAATTTTCAAATGTACCAAGATATTGGTTCAAAGTTGGAATAAAGCCTTTTTCTTATAAAATAAATAGTAGAATTTTAGAACTGTGTAAATATCAAGAAATATGATTGAGTTGAATGAGTATTTATTAAGACGCCAATCGTCAAGTCATAGTTTTATTAAGGTGGTGAGTATGAGTATAATGAGTATAAAGTAGATGAAGTAATTGATAAAAACTAAGGTCGACTGTTCCTTAGAAAGGGCCATTTATTAATGGTACTAAGTGATCTACAATTTATCTGGAATCTGAACCACGTAATCAATGGGTAAAATGACAACCTAATACTTAATATTCAATTCTCTTCTGTTCGACACCCGAATCCAGGGAACCATCACACATAGAAAACCTAGAACCCTTTAGCAGTGCTCGCGTCGATGGCAACCATTAAGTGACCCACATGCTCATATTAAGAGTACTGAGAACCTTCTGCATAGCTTGTGTCTTAAGTAGCTCGGCTGCAGCGTCATAATATTGATATCTATAAATAAAATTTAAAAAATGGAGTTTGATTAACCTCACATATTTTCACTAACAGAATATGATTGTTTAAATGAATATTTGAACACTGCCTGATGTATCAAAGACGTAATCTAAAACCTATACAAAAGAGCAGTAGCTTCCCAGTCTGTTGAAAGGTCTAGCTTCTGAGAGTTCGACATCGCAGTCCTGATCCAGGCATCCTGTCGGCGAGGTGAGACTCGGCAGGAAGTATCCTGACCCCAGGCAATGATTAGCCAGCGGCGTTCCTCAAAGGTCCTTCACAAAGGATGTCTTTCACGGCACCCTCCGGCCAGACAGGTGAGAGGGGCTGCGTCCCTCTGGTATTGTCGGAATCCCCTCCCCCTTACCTAATTAATTGGCCCACCAAGAGATGAAGACATTATCGTAAGGTTAATTAGGGCCACTACCTAGGATAATGTGAAAGACGTGTTCCCGGGATAATGGTAAGCCATCTGAGATAGCGCACTGTCCTCCTCACTAGTGGCTTCCGAAAATGGCAATTTATCTTACTGAGCAGGAAACCGGGGGAATTTTCATTGGTGCAGGTATTGAAAACGGCAGGGGTGTCGGTAATTAACATTTCTGTAATAAGGACATCTACTTTAAGAAATGTTCTTAATTTGATCGATCACGTGAGGAAGTAATAATTGAGCCCCAGATTCCAATCCTATAAAATTGAACTCACTGAAAGGAAGTTTTCAGAAAACTGTATGAATACTCAACTCTGATATTTAGGTATAACACAGAGGAGAAGAAACAATGGTGTCGCTTTCTTATGGCCGCAGCGAACGCTTCAGATGCAGTTATACACAGGTTACAAAAAGTACAGTTCTATACATCTGAAGTAATAATTACTAAATTTATCCTTTAGTATTTGGGAGGAATAAGGAAGGTCCTGAGAGGACCTTCCATTCCCTTCCACATGTCTGTCAAAATGGAGAACTAATTACTCGACACACGTTTAGTGCACTGTAGAACGTGACCTGCGTGTTCTTCTCCTCTGTAATATAAAATTAAAATTGGTATTTAGAAATGGAGATCGCTTTCTTACCAGTCTCCACCTTCTAGATACACGTCGGCCTCTGAACGTGCAGAATGGGTCATATCATTCAAGGTTGAAACCAGTGAATTTTTATAAACTTTGTTCTATTCAATTTCATTTTAACCAGAGCATTCTCGGAGTTATCATCGATCGGGGACTATCTTGGACCAATCATATTGATATGGCTTGCTCCAAGTTGTCATCCGGAATATACGTTCTAAGAACCCTGTCCGAGATATGCTCCAATCAAGTCATGCTTGCGGCTTATTATGGTCTCATTTATCCTCACTTGTCGTTTGGAGTTGTTCTTTGGGGTGGCTGTCCTTAGTTGACTTAATGAGACTCTTTAAACTGCAAACAAAAGCAGTAAGGATAATGTCCAAACTAAAGTCTAGAGAGTCCTGCAAACCCGTGTTTAAGTCGTTAAAGCTATTAACATTGCCTTGCATTTATATTTTAGAGGCTGCATCTTATTGTATGTTCAAGTGTGTCCTCACCAGAGGCAGTGAAATACATAATTATCCAACCAGACAAAGAGCAAATTACAAGAATCGCACAACATAGAACAGTAACCTACGAGCACATTCCCTCACAAGCTCGCTTGGTCAATAGTCATCCGATAGAATACAAAAGCAGTATTGAGCCAAAGGCTTTCAAGGCACGGTTAAAAAGGTTTCTTATTTCCGAAGCCTTTTACTCCGTGAGAGATTTCTTATCCCACAACTGGGTGACCAATAATTCGGCGGTTTCACTCTGGAAGCTGGAGTATCTAACTTGGACTAATTGTGTGAATTTGAAGAATGTATGACCCAAAATGTATGTATGAATGTGGAATTCTGTAAGAATGGCTGCTTTAATTTTAATCAACATTATAATTTAATTAAAGTGTGACGATTGCGATACATATACTGTAAATGTCCATGCAATAAAAAATTATTCTATTCCATTCTTTACTAAGTATTTTAATTTTGCTAAAAGACATTGGTCCAAAGCCGCAGTAAAGTTTTCTTCGTGTTTTCTTTTTCTATAAATGAGTTCGAGTTAAACTGATTTTTTGATGTTCTTAACTTTGGTAAAAACTAACCTACCTCGCCCATTTAAATTACTTGGAAATGGGGTGTGGTTTATTGGATATGGGGATTGGATAATTTTATTTTACATTTTATTGATTAGGTAATCAAATGACTCATCCAGAAAATAAAGATCATCCTAGAGAGTACAGTATATTCATAAGCAATAAATAGTAAAGTGGTCATTTTAGTTACAGAAAGTTATATGTGAAACTGTATAATATGTACTTAAAAAATGTTATAATTTTTTTGAAAACTGACTTTCAGTGCAGATCAGATATCCAGGGTAACATTACTGCCACACTCTCTAGTGTCCCTGACAACCAGGTGTCTTATGTCGCCAGACACTTGTCAAATACCCACCAGATACGTATAATTGGTGTTTGTTTTCCCACCTAGGGCTCTGTTGTCACAAAACGTTCAAACTGTGTTTGACTGTACGATGCATTGTGTTTTCTGTAAATGATTAGTGTAATGAATCGGTTTAACTATCCCGCCAGTATATACAGGATGTATCTATAATGAGCGGACATATATCAGGACTTATTCTATAGGCCAAAATAAAGACAGAATGTCGTTTAAAATTGTGTGCTAACATGTTGTCCTTTAAATGCTTCTTTTCCTAAATATTCACAATTTCGTATGTTTTTAAATAAATAATTTAAATATTAAAAACGATTCAATCGATTGAGCTGAAATTTCGAAAATTACTCTTCAGTGCAAAGATCAATTTAACGAAATATTATCAACTCGTTCCTCTATTATATTCCAAAATGACAGCCAAATATATATTTTTTCAATTAACTTAAAAGCCACATTTGTCGGGAGTAATTTTTTTATATCCCTAAATTTTCTATCCGTTCGATAGAAAATAGTTATTAAATTGACTATGCGCCCCATCAATCAAACGAAAAAAGGTTTTACAACTCTCGTAAGCTTAAATCTTAATATTTTCATTAGTAAAATTATATAACTATTGCAGAACAGTATATGGAGAAATATTACCATATACTATATTGTTCCTTATTTCTATAATACGTATGTTGCTCAATGTGATAGAAAACCTAAATAATTACAATACTATCAAAAAAGTTGTCTATCAGTGGCTAATTGTCGGAATAAATAGACCTAACGATGATTGAAACGGTGCTGTGACTGCAGCCTATACTAACATAACTGAGTAATGAGTGGAAAGTTCAGACTGATTTAGCTCTGTTTTTACTCACACTAGGCCGTATAGGCCTACACTTGATTTTTCTTCCATCTCTGTCTCTCTCATAGAATCACAATGATAGCAAAATCATTCACTGTCATGTGCATTATTTTCTACTATTCACATAATCACTGCACTATCTTACACCAATGTAACACAGCACAAAATCATCTTACATTATTGTTACAGTAATGTAACTTCACAAACGCCGGTTGGTTCACATTATTTATTATATATTTTTGTAAAATATTATTAATTCTAATGAACTTTCCTTGGTAGCAACGATTTACTGAAAGTGAACATTTACCAAAACAACAGCCGAGATAGACATTGACCCAGAAACGAGCAGGTACCAGCAATTGAACATTAAAATTAACACACCAAATACAATGCACTGTTCAATTATTTTAACAAATTACAAATAAAATCACATTCAGTAATCAATAAGTTTTGTTTTCTTTCAACAATTAAATTACAGCAAGAAAACACGCTAAGGTTATGTCACTTTGTTTCTACAGTTACAATATTACATTTCACACACTGCCGAACTGAGTGTTCTATAGGGAATGGGACATAGAGTAGAGAACAGGAATATTTTGGCCAACAGGATAAAATTGTCTACAACCTTTCACTCGTTATCTCCACGTGTTTCTGTTGTAGCAACATTGCACAGTTATTGTAACGCTAGTTAACTTTTGCTTTGTAAAGCTAGTTAGTAAAATAATAATAAGCTGAAATAGTTTTATTTAAAGATAAGCACCTGCCATAAACCACCCAATGTTGATAATTATTGTAAAAAATTAAAATAAAAACGGTATTTTCTGTATTGCTTTTTATTTTCTATTTTTATTATAGAACCTCACCGAAAAGTTTAGCATAACTTGGTGAAGCCTAGATTTTGTATACAAATAAATTAAATAAATAAATAAATGATATTTGGTTGCGTTTGTCTGTGTATGTCAAATATTCGTAAATGCCTATTGGAAATAATTGTTTATTACTTCTCTGTAATAAACGAATTACCTCTGTTATAGGAAATTCAGAAAAAATGTATATTCGTTTGATTCATATCCTGTCTTTAAAATCCCGCTTAAAATTAATTAAGAAAAAATAGGTTATTTTACTTAAGAAATTAGTTCCATGCAATGAATAGTATTTATAGTTCACTTTTTTGTTAAAAATAAGAGATGACATAATGCCTAAATAAAAAAAAATTATAATAATGACATAAATATAAAGTAATAAATATAGGATATTTTACGTTAATGTATTACTGCTTGATAAATATTCAATTACTCTAAAAACAATTCCCCGATCATTATTACGTCCACTGTGGTATTCCTTATTTCACGCTGGCCTAATCCGACATCGCTGGCCAAGAACTTACACTCGGAGAGCGTATTCGGCGGTAAATCAATCATTGCATTTACCAGTTTTGAATCAACTTTAGTAGCCAACTAACCTGACCTAACCTGACCTAACCTGACCTAACCTAACCTAACCTAACCTAACCTAATCTGACCTAACCTGACCTGACCTGACCTGACCTAACCTAACCTAACCTAACCTAGCCTAACTAAACCTAACCTGACCTAACCTGACCTAACCTGACCTAACCTGACCTAACCAAACCTGACCTAACCTGATCTAACCTGACCTAATCTGACCTAACCTAACCTAACCTAACCTGACCTAACCTGACCTAACCTGACCTAACCTGACCTAATCTGACCTAACCTAACCTAACCTAACCTAATCTGACCTAACCTAACCTAACCGTAATTGCGATAAATAAGTAGTGGTAGTGAATTAACAGAAAAGATTCTAAATAATAGAGCTAAATAAATAGCTATTAATAAATAAGAACAGATTAAAAATGGGAAAATTTTATCTGGAATGGCAATTAATTGTCCCTATTATCGAGATACTGTAAATATGCATTCCACCTAAATATGAATTCCATCTTAATTAATTGATGAGAACAAGTTGGACAGTATTCCACCCAAGAGTCGATTGGTTGAATAAACTACAGTAAATAATTTGGTTTCAAAGAGATTAGAATAGAATGGAAGGAAACGTAACAGAATGGAACCGAAAATATTGGAATGGAATGGAAGGGAATGGAAGATTAGGGACCGAAGAGAAAGGCAAAGGAAGGAAACAGAAGGGAAGAGAATGGAATGAAAGGTTACACAAAGGAATGGTAAGGGGATGGAAGAAAGTGGAAGGATATGGAAGGGAAGGGAGTGAAAAGGAAGGGAACAGAACGGAACGGAATAGAACAGAAGGTAACCGATCAGAATCAAACAGTACGGAATAGAAATTCTTTTTAATGGAGTTGAATGCAAGGCAATAAAATGCACTTTCTTACTTTTAACCTTCATATAGAGTAATATACCAGTAAATAGTGTATTTTGAGTGATATATGACCCGTGAATACTACGTCAATAAATCTACAGACAGATTTCTAAAGGACAAAACTAGAAGAATAAACAAATGATCAGATGTCGAGGAACACCTGCTGAGACAGACAACTGATTATATTGTTGCAGGTGCTCCTGTGTTCCTGATACTCTGTGCTTCAGTTGTTTTGAGTACATCTGCACTTGAGGTGTTGACTTTGAACAGTTACTGTGCCATCGTTTAGTTTACTTTCGATCGAAAAAGCTCAAACGTAGCACTTGCGGTTGTACCGATGTCTTATTCTTGAGAACAGAACCATGCCGCCTCTTAAAAACTTCTATAGGCATTAGACACTTTCCAGTGAGCTTGCAGAACACATATATTCAGACGAGGTGTTTCAACACTCTCGCTATAAGCTTGGGGATATTGTTCCATCGACCAAAAAGAGCCAAAAACGAAATGTAAGTAAACGTAATGATCTTTATCTTCACTATCTGTCTGGACGTGTTTTTTATTTAAAAAATTATATTTTTCAAAATCTCGACCAAACTTTTGTAAACTAATACTCTTTATTATAATTATATCTAAAAGTGAAACATTTAACAATTTAAAATATTTCAATTAAAATAACTAAAACAGGATTAATTGTATAAAACAAATTACAAAAGGTGCATTTTAAAGGCCATTAAAGGCCACTTCTTACATTAAGGTCGATGGAATAATATCCCAAATTTTGTAGCGAGAGTTTTGAAACACCCTCAGATATATCAGGAAATATTATAAAACACGATTTATAAACACAAATTTGAGATCAGCAGCGTTGTTGAGGGCCTGCCTCTTTTAGTCACGTTAAACAGCATTTTTATTTTTATTTGTAATGAGTTATGGATCACCATTGGTAGAAAGACTCCAGCTGTAATAATTATAAAATCAGTTGGATCACTACACAGTAGAGACGGAAATCAATATCCTAGACAAATGTGAAACTCATTGGTGGCCAGGTCACGTTCGTTAATTTATCGAACTGGTCAAGTCATTTTATGTCCCAATTCATTAAACAGTCCTATTAACAGAGTTACAATACGATCATGTTTTCGATATGCTAATCCCCGGCATGTCTGGAGATTCCTCCAGAACTATGAAGCCCTAGAACACACTTTCAATAGTAGTTTTAATTAAATAAATAATTTATTACGGGATAGTAAGTTCACGACCTCTAAAACTCTCGCACCATCAATTTGTTTCTCGTTTTTATTCAAGCAGTGTCGATTAGAAACTTGCTTGTTAAGTATCATGACATCGAAACGCCCTTTGTCCTGTATCTTTTATTTTTCCATACAAGACCCTCTGTATGAAGTAATAAGTGCTCCTGAGGTTCAAATTCAAAGTACTTTATTTAAATAATACAATATGGGATCCCAACAAACTACAAATATTAAATTTGTCGTTGAGTGCCCAACTTAATTACAACATAACTAAACAAAATAATATTATAAGTACAGTTGCACTCATGGTAGTTATTAATTAACTACTGTATACTAACTATCAACAGAAATACATTTATGATCCAATACTTTCAATATCACACTAATGATACACTTACACTGCAACAGTAATACAAATATATAAAATAAATATAGATGTTCACGTCGTTATGCATTAAGAGTGGGGGGAAATTTTCAACATACACTATATCTACAAAGTAAGTGTCAGCTGGACTATATGAACAATTATACAGTATCTAGAGTATTGTAATCTATATAATTATAATATTTTGTATCTACAATACAGACAGAAACAAAAAGCTATACAATTATGATAGTGAGAACTTAACTTGATCGTCTCCTATCAAACAGGAGTATAACATTAATTTAATGTGTTTTGAACATTTGTAATTCACAAAATGCTAAGGTAGTGTGTTACGTTAAATATTTTTGGAATGACATAACTTAACGAATTCTCTCCATAAACATTGCAATATCTTGGCAATTTGTATCTTGGTACGTTTCTGAAGTGATAGGTTGTTTTTATATTTGGAATTTGAAATAAGTCAGATTTATAGAAATGTTTTATTAATTTAAATATATGCAAATGTTTAGGTTTAAAGGCACCATTTACAAAAAATACGTGATTTATGTTAAACGGTTGGTATAACTGTTTGCTTATATTTAATAACATCCTTTTTTGCAGATTCTCAATTTTATTTAAATGTGTTTTAGAAGCTGATAATAATAATAATAATATTTATTTCTAAAAAAATATAAAGTATAAATACAAGAATAGATAATTTGGGACAACATTGCTCATACATAAACCAAGATAGACTGAAAATAAACAATACATAGAATAGAACGAAATTGCACATTCATAATGCCAAGACAGACCTTAATAAAAATTGTAACTCATTTATTAGGCACATATATTTCTTAACTTACTGTATAATATTAATATGACTATTCCACTTTAACTTATTATCAATTACTACAACTAAATATTATGTTTACGATGCAATTTTTAAGTGTTCACATGAAGAATTTCGTTGATTGCTACTTAAACAGTAACAACTGTGACTTTTAATTTTTGGCTGTGAATCTGTGACGTTTTGAAAAATTACTACTATACTTGGTTTTTTTTTGCGTTGATTATTATTTTCATGTCACGAGCACATCTTGACAATATATTGTACTATCATTTTAAATATAATTTTTTATGGTATTTTTAATTTTACACCGGCACATATCATACAAAAATAGGTTTATTTTTATACACCAATAAAAATTGTTTTAATTTAATATTTGTTAAAAAATAAATAGTTTTTAATTAGCATAATACGTGTTGGTACATATACAGTAAACGGCACACAACACAAATATATTATAATACCAGTACAAAATGCACAAATATAATAGTGATCGATTTCGGTGAACCACGCTCACCTTCCTCAGACCAGAAGGATTCACAAAAGAATGGAAAATGGTGAATTGAATTAATACTATACCATTAAGTGTTGCAGATAGAAAACAGGAAATAAATGTAATAACATCAATAGCTATTGCAAATGGATACAATGCATCAATCATTGATGACATTGGAAGTAGAATAAAAAAGAAAATAGAAAATAAAATTCGAGACGAAAAACGAACAACACTTAAAAAAGAAAAATCCGATAAAGAACAAAAGAAGTATGTATCCCTCCATTACAATAGACCGTTTACACAAAGAGTTGGTAATAGATTTAAGAAATTCAATTTATCAGTAGCTTTTAAGACTTATAAACAGTTCGTTGTCTATGTACTATGTCCAACATTTTGTTGTAAGATAAGTCATATTTTATTACAATTATATGGGATTATATATATAATTTATTATATTTTCAGTTTATAGAACGTAGCAGTTAAATCTATGTGTTTGACTACTATTAGTTTAGTTTACTCAGTAATGAATGGTAGTTATAAGGCAATGAAGCACAACTGTCACTGAATCAATAGCCGTTAGCTGAGCTTTGCTCATTGTTTACATAGTAATCTAGAGACCGTCAAGCTCAGACGATCTTTTAATGTACATCATAATGACTAATGTTAATGTTAGGCCTGTGAGAGAGTGAACGTGTATCAATCTCTGCAGACTGCCGACCACGGTCACCTCGCGCTCAAGAAGTAGAAGTGTAACTGTTTGAAAGTTCAAGCCTATTTAAGCTGATTGTTATAAAGTACTAAAAAGTAGAGTTCTAAAGTTCTAAATTTCAAATGCCAATTTAATAGTTTATACAAGTTTTACGTAGTAAATATTTTATTGGGATTAATTAAGCAACATTATACTATTTAGAATTTTATTCTGATTTACATCAATAAAAGTGTGCTACAAACATTCTTCAGTGTTCTTCTTGAGTTCAACTCTTAAAGCACACCTCAACCTCCACATGGTCAACCGCTCCCACGACAATTTTACACACGAATATTTAAAGTGAAGATAAATTCAATAATTCAGGAATATATAGAATTAACTTTAATGATTGTAATATGTCTTACATAGGTCACACTTTAAATTTCAGAAAAAGAGATAAAAACCATGTCTCTGCTTTTAAAATTAAGAAACCTGAAAGATCTAATGTAGCTAAACACTTTCTGAGTTGTACCTACAGTTTAAATAAAATAGATGAAAATGTAGATATTCTAAAAGTTTGTAAGAAGGGTCGTATTATGAATGCTTGGGAAGGGTTATTTATTTTTAAAGAAAAATGTAAGGATCGTGATAAATTAATGAATGAACAGGTTAATTTTGATTCCGAAATGTTTTTAATAATGTATTTTCAGCGACTAAAAGAACGAAAGTAACAGCCATAAGCAATAATATCACAGCAGCCGCCATTTTGACTAATCCAGCCAATGGGGTCACGTGATCATAGGCCTATAAATTGAGTTGTTGAACACCGTTTTTCATTCTTTTGTGAATCCGTCCGGTCTGAGGAAGCTGAGCGTGGTTCACCGAATCGATCACCATAATATTTGTGCATTTTGTACTTGTATTGTAATATATTTGTGCATTTTGTCCTTATATTGTAATAAATTTGTCTTGTGTGACGTTTAAAAATAAACCAAAACAGAACAAATCTGTCCCAGGGGACACTAGTCACACTTTTACTATTTATTTATTAATTTATTCGATCGATACCGTTCGTCAAGATAAATATGGATGGGTGAATATGGATTTCGAATGAATATGAGGAGTGTTGATGAGCGAATGTAGTCATTGTTACAAACTTTAAAGCACGTTAAATCTTGAAATACATAAATTAAAAGATGTAAGCTTGGAAAGTTTTCAAGTGAAGTGATGTTCAACTGCAAAAGGCGGGTTTCAGCTGGTGGTCAATCGGAGGAGAGAGTCGACTGCCACGAGTGTTCAAATCACTCAATGGTTTAGGGACGGACAGACAGACGACAACCGGTCTTCTGATAGTTGACGGAGTTGCATGTAGTTACAAAGTCAACACCAGGTAGTGTGTTGGAGGCTCGAGTGCCGTAAAATTATTCAATACGAGCTGAGTTTTTAAACGGAACGATCGTCGAAAATTGAAGTACTGTTACTCTTTCAAAATTTTTACAGATGCGCTTCGTTTGAACTCATTTATTGCTTCATATATCTTTCTTAGGAATAGAGTTATTATAATTTTATCATTCAAGGTTTGGTTGATCAAAGAATATTCATAAAATTGAAGGTTTTAAATTTCAATAATGTTATTAATTTTATGTTACATATTGTATATTTAACACCTATTTTAAGTGAAGCAATGATGATTATTATTTATGGTATTACTAAGTAATGTCTTTGGCCAGTTATGACGTGTAAGGAGGATGTAATGACTCCCCTGACTGTTCACCTCTAGCCCACGCATGTGAGCGTGTCTCCGAGTGGGTGACATATCCCCCCAAAAAAACTCGACTGTAAGCGGCTTACCGTCTCCCTATAGATGTTATCGTCCATCGATACTTATGTCCGACAAGGATCCGCTCTTTATTCTCTTGCCCCCAGGTCTTCCGTCAGCATTGTGATCCTCCAGGAAGGTCTTGAGCCGTCTGTAGGAGATGTAAGCTCCTTGATGTCCTGGAGTGTGTTACAGAAGTCCTTTGTCGTTCGTCAACAGAGGATCGGTAAGACGATTTATGCCTTTTGTACAAACAAGATTTAGTATTACCTAAAACTACTGTTCACAATAAGTTAAATTCTGTTACGTGATCTTTCTATGAACGCATGAATTAGTTTTCAGTTATAATACCATTAAAATAATTCCGACATTTTTCTTATTTTAAATATTGTACTATGTTACAGTCATTGATTGAAATAAATGTAAAGTAGCTAAGAAGAAAAATGTTGAATGACTTATCAAATAATACTTAATTGGTGTAATAAATAGATAAAACCAAGTAAATCTAAATAAAGTATATTCACAGTCGTGATACACGTTTAAAAAGTACTAACCAGTTGGTATTTTTTTTAACAAAAATAAAATAAGAACATCTACATTCCATACAGCGGAAATAAAAAAACGGTAATTTTCACTAATATTATGTTTAAACCGGCCAAAAATATGTAATCCAATTAATGATAAATCCATACCGATACTTTATTGAAGCTCCTACAGAAACTATACTTTGGTACTCGGAGTTAAAAATATCAGCTAATTTAAACTTAAAATAAAATATTCGATACGACAATAATGTTTTAATGGTGACAATTTTCACTGTTCCACTCATAAGTGGCGTTCGTTCCGAATGTCCATCATTCCGTGTCGTGAAACGTGATTGGCGGATATTGTAACAGTTTCCGGCCCCGGGGCAGTGATCAAGGGCCAATTTGGGTCACTGTGCCTCCCCACGCTCTTGGATACTCTTTTCCCACCCCCTTTTATTTCGATTGCCAGACGGAAAATATTTAAAAGTTAAAAAAAATAAGTACAGTAACTGTAAATTAAATTAATGCTTGGGAATAAATTAAGAGAGTACTTGAAGTTTAATTGGACGAGTGACATTTGTTAATTTAATGAATAAATTCATTGCACGAAGCCCTGAAATCTACATTGGCCTTCCAAATTCTTAAAAAAGAACTGAAACAGTTAAATCAGGACGTTAACTGAACTATGACAGACAAACGCGTTGACTTTAAAATGAGGTGGAATGAGCATGATAAACTATAATTTTCATAACGTAAAGTAGTGGATTTTTACTCGTATTTTGTCGGAATAATCTGGTTTGGGTAGCCTACATTCAAATTATTAATGTTTGTATTTCATATGATTTTTTTTTGTTTTGCCTTAGTAGGCCTACTACTTAAAAGGTAAAAAAGTGTTTTCTAGTACTATTTTGTGCTTTTAACAGTGAGAGCGTTATGTTTGAATAGTTAAATATTTGATTCTAACTATTTTTAATAATTGAAATATTTTATGAACGTTCTTATTTTAATCTTTCATATTTTCTTTGGCCTCTTACATAACCTTGAAAAAACCCAGGATTTACTGATGATATGGATCGTGATACATTGAATAAGGTTGTTAATTATTTATAAAATCTTTAAAAAAACTTACAACAAAATATTGAAAATGCTAATATCTTTTCACTAATAAAACTATCCAAAAATTCAGTTTTTTAAGAGCTATTAGTGATGAAGAAATTGTAAATATAGTTAAAAACTTAAAAATAAGGCATTTTGTAGGATGGGATGGAACACCAATAAGTCTAATCTAAGAATGTAAAGGAATTATTGTCCCTCACTTGACTTACATATTTAAGTAGAATTATTGTCCCTCACTTGACTTACATATTTAAGTAGAAGAATTATTGTCCCTCACTTGACTTACATATTTAAGTAGAGGAATTATTATCCTTCACTTGACTTACATATTTAAGTAGAGGAATTATTGTCCCTCACTTGACTCACATATTTAAGTAGAGGAATTATTATCCTTCACTTGACTTACATATTTAAGTAGAGGAATTAGTGTCCCTCACTTGACTTACATATTTAAATAAAGGAATTATTGTCCCTCACTTGACTTACATATTTAAGTATAGGAATTATTGTCCCTCACTTGACTTACAAATTTAAGTAGAGGAATTATTATCCTTCACTTGACTTACATATTTAAGTAGAGGAATTATTGTCCCTCACTTGACTTACATATTTAAGTAGAGGAATTATTGTCCCTCACTTGACTTACATATTTAAGTAGAGGAATTATTATCCTTCACTTGACTTACATATTTAAGTAGGGGAATTATTGTCCCTCACTTGACTTACATATTTAAGTAGAATTATTGTCCCTCACTTGACTTACATATTTAAGTAGAGGAATTATTGTCCCTCACTTGACTTACATATTTAAGTAGAGGAATTATTATCCTTCACTTGACTTACATATTTAAGTAGAGGAATTATTGTCCCTCACTTGACTTACATATTTAAGTAGATGAATTATTATCCCTCACTTGACTTACATATTTAAGTAGAGGAATTATTGTCCCTCACTTGACTTACATATTTAAGTAGAGGAATTATTGTCCCTCACTTGACTTACATATTTAAGTAGAGGAATTATTGTCCCTCACTTGACTTACAAATTTAAGTAGAGGAATTATTATCCTTCACTTGACTTACATATTTAAGTAGAGGAATTATTGTCCCTCACTTGACTCACATATTTAAGTAGAGGAATTATTGTCCCTCACTTGACTCACATATTTAAGTAGAGGAATTATTATCCTTCACTTGACTTACATATTTAAGTAGAGGAATTAGTGTCCCTGACTTGAATCACATATTTAAGTAGAGGAATTATTATCCTTCACTTGACTTACATATTTAAGTAGAGGAATTATTATCCTTCACTTGACTTACATATTTAAGTAGAGGAATTAGTGTCCCTCACTTGACTCACATATTTAAGTAGAGGAATTATTGTCCCTCACTTGACTCACATATTTAAGTAGAGAAATGTTTCCGGATTACATGACACTTTCCTAATTGCCAAAAATAAAAACAATACCAAACAATTATAAAGTAACAATTTATTTTATAATAATTAAATTACTGTGCCCTATTACTGGCTTAAATATGCTGATCATCAGACACAGAGCTACAGGAACAGTTCCACAGAACTCCAGTATCGTCAAATCTAAATCTTGAGGTGGTCTTTGAGTTCAGTAGCAGTTGGGAATGATTCAGCCTTAATCCTCCTTGAAGAAGGGGTTGTACTTTGTCCACAAACAACCTACACTTCACATAATTTTTTCCTTGGTGTTTTTATAATTGTTAGAGACAATTTCAATGAAGATCCAATTACTGAGAGACCATAAATCTTACTTCCCTAACTTTGAATACTTGTTAAGGGTTATCTGTTTTTTATCTCTTCATTTAATCGACAAGAACTTACACTAAATTAAATAAAAGATGTAACAAATTGATTAACTTTCTGTTCTTAAACTCTAATTTTAGTTCACAATAAAATTTATTTTATGAACTTAAACAAGGATTTTACAAATTGAGGTTTGTACGTACGACGAACTTTCTTGTTCTCGTGGTTAAAGTATCATTGGTATCTGACACACAAGTAACCCTTATCGAAGAGATACGTGAACTATCTGAAATTGAGTTGTTACTGCTACTTTGTTAAATATACAGGTTACTTTTATTTTTCGACAACAGAGTTCATGTCATTAAATGGGAATAGAATAAATAAGTCATAATTTCTTTTTAGCATTATGAAATATGAGTCATTGAAATTGTTCTTTAGGAGACCGTAAAAAATGAGACAACATTGTTTAAAATATTTCCAAAGACACGCACGAATACTGGGAAACTTGTTACAATTTATTTTTTAAACGTGTTCAAATTCTTTGCATCTTTCAGCCTCATTAATCATTGTTCTTTACTAACTTCATTAGCAAGGCATTTCCTCTTCTTTTTTTAAAAGACATTTTGAATAGTGTTGTCCTGAGCCTTTGCAGTTTTTAGAAGATAACCTGCGTTCCAGATACTGCAGGTATGTTGTGGCCATTATTTACAGCTTTTGCTAGTTTTGGAAGAATGCGAAACGTCTTTTTTACAAGTTAGCCATCTAGAAAAACTGTTAACAGGTTATATTTTCCCACAACAGCTTTTTCACGTCATTCGAGTCCACTTTTGGCGAGTTATTTTATATTAGACTGAATGTCAAACGAAGAAGGAAAACTTCAAAATTTTAACACGTTAGATTTTATTGTTTTATACACTTAAAAAAATAGTTTCTTAGTTAGTATACGTTATGTTTTGTAACTTAAAATAAAATGAAAACTCACACAGCACAAGTTAGATCATAAATTTAGTTAGATCACAATAGTTAGTTAGATCATAAATAAAGTTAGATCACAATAGATAATAAATTCAAGATGTACAAATAGTGTTATCAATTACACTCAACCACGTTTACAATCCTCAGACCGGAGAAACTCATAAGGAATCGCACTGGACTTCGACAAATACTAATTTTTTTATATAATACACATTAGAGTCGAGGAACTCATGACGGTATACTAAAGTGTGAGTATATCACTTGGTATAATGTAGTATAAAAGAATCGTTTTTTAACAGTTCGATTGTTTTGTGAGTATGTCTGATCTGAGGATGGAATTTTATTGGCTGATATAATTCTATAAAACTTTTGTATTTCTATCACATACACCATGTGTTTATTAGTTTAAATTTAATCTATCATGTATTAATTTTGTAAATATATACCTATTGCTCGTCATAAATTGTTCATATCTATATCTATACCTAGAAAAAGGCAAATACCACTGTCTCATTCACTCATCGCTGTAACTAAAGTACTAAGCCTACGAGGCTGAATTTTTATAGAGTTAAAGGTCTTATGTTGTAGATGTGCAATAAGAAGGGATTTTGAAATTTTTTTAGTAAATCTAAGATGGCAGCCTTTTTAGTGCCGAACATTTTAAATGCCATAAACAGCGTTTCTCTAATTGGACTGTAGCGGTTAAATGAACGGTTCTACAGCAAAACTAATACCATTTTTATGCCTGATTTGAGACGAGACTACAAATCCTACAACTTTGGCTCTCTGACCTTTTGCACTATCTCACCTCTTTCATCTTTAGGTATAACTAGATTTTCTATTGATGTGTGTAAATCAAATTACTTAATATTACGGCCTCTAAGAGTAGACCTACAGATTTTTCTAGACTGTAAAACTTTGTTATCTAGAAGAAAATACTATATTACATGGGAAAATATACAATTTAATCTGAACACATTTATAAACAGGTCATAGAACATGGCTAAACATGGCTAGAAACACGATATTTCACTGATTCAAGAGTCAATTACCGTACTTTGCGCACTCTAAAAGTAGACTTACAGATTTTTCTAGACTTTGAATCTTTGTTATCTAGGAGAACAAACTGTTTTCAATCGGAAAATTAACAATTTAGTTTTAAAGCATCCATAGCCAGATCATAGGATATGGCTAAACATGGCGAGAAACACAATATTTTATTGATTCAGAGTCAAATACAGTAATTTGTGCCCTTTAAAAGTAGACTTACAGATTTCTCTAGACTTTGAAACTTTTTTATCTAAGAGAACAAACTGATTTCAATCGGAAAATTTAGAATTTAATTTGACCAAGTGCATACCAGTTCACAGGACAAGGTAAAATATGGCGAGAAACCCGATATTTCACTGATTCAAAGTCAACTATATTAATTTGTGCCTTCTAAAAGTAGACTTACAGATTTGTCTAGACTTTGAAACTAAGGGTCTTTTAGGTATCTATATATTTAGGTATATAAAAGCCATTTACCACTCATCAATATTTCTCCATAACTATACGTCCGATTGACAACATTTTTTACATAGGTTTATCTTGGCCCCTAGAGGCTCACTAAGAAAGGACTTTCCTCTCCGACATCAGGAATCAGACTCACAAGCCTCCAAAATTCCCATGGTATTATTATGGCGCTATATTAATTGATTGTTGTATTTTATTAACAGCTTTTAAATAAAAGCAAATTCAATAAAATTGTGGCAGGCTAAACATTTAAAATTAAAAATAATTGAGTACAGTAGTTAATTATACGAAACAGCAGCTGTTCTAAATTGAATACAGTGTAAACTGAAAGCTTGCTGCACATTTTGATTATATAATCAAACCCAATATTACGACCGGCGAAGCGGGTGGATACAGTTAGTATAAATATATAATTATAGTATAGAATATGTATTGTTACGATATAGAATTCTAATTACATGTGTATGAATACTTATTGCTGTTCTTAGTTTAATTTTAGTCTTAATCATTATTGCTGTCTATTTGTTCTGCACAATCATATATTGTAAATATGATATTTTTTGTATATTGTATCTTTATTTGTTCAACATTATAGCTTGAGTTTGTGATCAGTTGTATCAATTTCATTATATTTTTATCAGTCATCTGATTCATGTAATATATGCATTGTAAATTTGCACTGCTGTTGAAAATAAAAATAAATAACATGTTGTATTCAACCCATGTTATATGAAGTTTCACTTCTTTTCAACTGATAAAAAATATAACTATTTTATTTAGGTAATGACTGTTAAAGTAAATATTATAAACAGAGTTACACTGATATAAAGAAAATTGTTTAGTGTCATAATTACATGTTTGTAAATATGTGGCTTTTTATTTGTTCTACAAATTAAAGGTATATTGTATATTATAATATAGACTAAAAAATATAATTTAAATGTAATATTTTTATTTTATAAATAGTAACTTTATTAAGTACAATTTATTTCATTCAGGACTACTATTATTATAATAAACATGACAGCCAAGTACTGTAAATGTTATACGCTAATTCGTAAATGGCGAAATTAAAAAACGTGCGCAGAGTGTTGTTTTTGTTGAAGTTTGTTAGTATGCTGATTTTACTGTCATGTTTTGGAATTAAATAATCTCAGACCAATAACCACATTGTTAATGACTCCTCCATAGAGCTAAGAATAAAATTCTTGTTCTGTCCTCTATGGACTGCCCTTAACGTGTCTTTTGAGGAGGTTTTGTCTCCTCAAACGTGGAGATATAATGGATTGCCAGCTTGGATGGGATTTCTCTTTTTTGTATGTTCTTCCTATGTTTTTACTTGATGATACATGTGTTTGGTTCACATATTACCATAGACTTTAAAGGTGGTACAATTTAGGTGACCAGGACCCATAAGTTACATGTAATAAATAAATAAAACACAGTTTATTACTGTGGTGAAATTTGAATATTTATTCCTTTTTACCACTAACTACTAATTATAAACCACTAAACTTTTTTGTTTTCCTTTAAATATTTACTTCATTAACGTAACAGGATCACGAGGTTACCAAAATAATTTTATTAAAATGATATTTTCTGTTAATTCACTACCACTATTTTGGTTAGGTTATGTTAAATTTGTTTAGGTTATGATAGCTTTGGTTAGATTGTGTTAGGTTGTGTTAAATTAACCTAAGTTATGGTTATGGTAGTGAATTAACGAAAAATATCCAAGAAAAAACTTTAATTTGTTATTTTTGCTATTATACTTTTGCAACAGAAAATTACATATATATAAAGAAAATCACTTCGTTCCATAAATAGGCTACTCGTCTGTGAAAAAAGTGGTTTTTACATTTGCATTACAAGTTATAGGTGATTTTTTTTGTAAGTATGTCACCATTGGAATTTTATAAACCTGCGTGGATACAACAATGATGCTTGTACTTCATACATATTTGGATTTTGGACCCACTGCAAAATGTCAAGGGTTAGGCCCATCGATGTATACAAGAATATATCGATGGTTAATGTGATCGATCGAAGAATATATCGACTGATATTAATGTGGATTTAAGAAATTTTGATACAGGCCCTTAACTACTGTAATTGTCCTAATTTTGTAATGTACAATTTGATGCTTTATTTATATGAATAATCAATATATATATATAATTGAAAAAAGGATAGTTTCCTTGAGTAACACCAAAACACCACAATCAAACCACTGAGATCCATTAGAAGGAAATAAGTTATTTCTCAGAACTCTATAATTTTTGTAAGTTATATAAGATAAAGTTATTAAAGATAAAAAAGATCCATGTCTAGAGACCCAAAGTTTGTAGACTTCTTAGTAGTTACAATGCGCTGTAGTATGTACTTGTCCTCGTATTGTGATGAGGTCAGTTACCCGAAGAGTGAGTGCATGTGCGTGCGATCAGATCTCTAATTAGAGCTAAGTCCCATTTCCCCCACCACCACCTTTCAAAGATAGTATCTCGATGATATAGCAGCAGTTGCCTATCACAAGATCTAACTCGATTCTGGTTTTCAATAGATCTGATCAGAGAAGTCGTTGAAAATCTTTGTTAGTTTCGATGAGTTGGTTTACTAAACCCTCTTTAACTTGATGTAGACCTCATTTTCTGGATATTTTCCTGTAAATTATATAAATATAAGTCATCAAACTGTACTTTTTTCAAATTTTGTTTTCTCAAATAAATTAGGCCAAAGTTATTATAAACATACCATTTTTATTTCGTATGTTTCTAAATTTTTCTGAATTAATTTTTTCTCCTGGCTGTAATTTAGATGAGACATTTTAATAACAATCCTATTTTGTCTCAACTGGTTCGAATGAAGGGTCAATAAAGATATGGCGAGTATTCTCTTCTATATTTCGTGCACCTTATGTTAATTACTTATTTTAACTCTGTTAAAAATACGACTTTCCTCAAACCTAGATAGGCGTTTCAATCCATCTACTAGAAATAAATGGATTAGGGAAAAAGTTGACAACTATAATATTTAAATTGTTAATTTTCATGACAATTTTGGTAAACTCAAATTAATTATATACTTTCTTTTATATAAACATTTATTACACATATATTTAGGCTGAGGCCCGCTCTAAGTATGTTCGGTTACTTAGTATATGCTGTCTATTTTGCTTTTTTGGATTTTTAGTATAAGATATAATACGTGCATGTGATTAAAATAGTTTTGCATCTGTTTGCATAGTTTGGAAACTATGAATGTTCTTGTAACTGCATATATCTATCTACAACTTAACCAACAACATAAAATAACAGAACTTAGTATTGTACTACACTCTAATTCATAAACACACTAAGTTTACTTACATCAGGAAATGAGCTTACTTGGAAAAACACCTCTTTGTAGGCTCTAGTCGTGATAGAAATAAAAAAAAATTATTTAACGTATATTATTTACTTAAAAACTTATTTTATTTATTAAGATGGGAGAAAATATTCAAACCGTTATGGGCTGAATAAATTAAACCATTTAGTATAATATCTTCAAACTATCAGAATTAGAGATAATTATGTACAACATAATTGTTTGAAAACCATATTTATAGATAAAACGAATTAGTTGTACTTAATATGAGCATGATGCGTATCAGATAAGCCACATTTCCAGCACTCCTAAGGGTCAATCGAAATCCACCTATGTATTATGGGGAAATGATAGTAGAGTGCTTTGAAGGTCGAAGGACTACACTAAGTGTGTTTCTCGACCTATCAAAGGCCTTCGACTGTGTTGATCATTCCTCATTGATTCACAAACTAGAGTACTACGGGATACGAGGAACGCCCCTCATTTGGCTCGAATCATATCTTAGTAATCGAACTAAATTTATAAGTATATCAGACGTTCGATCGGGAAGTGCGAAATTGACTTAAGAGGTCCCTCAGGGCTCTATATTCGGTCCTCTTCTCTTCCTGATCTACTTTAACGACGTTGGCTCATCTGTGAAACATGGGCAACTCGTCCAATACGCAGAAGACACGACTCTCTTTTTTAACGAAAAATCAAACACAGAACTGGAAAGAATTGCATTCATCGAGCTCAATAGCTCAATTCAAAATTTCAATGAGCTCAACTTCAAACCGAACCCAAATAAATCGTAATTCATTCAATTCGGCTTGCGACAGAAGAACTCAGACTATAGTTCAACAATAATGTTGGATGGTACTGAGCTCGAAGAGGTCTACTCGACTAAATTCCTCGGAATTCACCTTGATCGAGTGATGACGTAAACTATGTCCTCAGGCATTCACGTTCTAAGACAGCTATCCAAATACTGTCCAACTCAGATACTGTTGACAGCGTATTATGGTGTAATCTCTCCACACCTATCCTACGGATTGGTACTATGGGGAGGTTGCGCAAATATACAAATTTCAAAAATGTTCATTCTCGATAAAGTAGCAGTTCGAACAATCATGAAATTAAGTAGGAGAGAGTCGTGCAGACCAGCATTTAAACACTTAAAACTCTTGACCTTACCTTGTCTCTATATTTTAGAAAAATGTACCTTTTTATATCTAAATGCGATCTCATAAGAGGTAGCGACATACACTCTAATGAAACTAGAGGCAGGGAGAACTACCGAACTGGGAGACACAGGACGGTAGTTCATGTACGTTTGCCCTCGCAGGCAGGAAACATATTACCAAATTTTATTAAAAGTGCTCCAATGCCTAAGGCATTTAAAATTCGTCTAAAAACAGCATTAATTGCACACGCATTGTATAGTATTGACAAGTTTACGACACATAATTGGGACACAGTCTGATGTACTGACAGTCGATGAGACCAGAGTGGAATTAATTCAAATGAATGAGATTGGAATGAATGTAAATTTTCTCTATGTTTGAAAAAGAACCAGTTGTCATAGAGTGAATGGAAAATGTCACATATATTTAGCTTCATGCTGACGATTACACGCAATGTAATATTTTTCCACAATAAATATTAATTTATTTATAAGCAATCAGTACACCAACATATAAATAAACTGAACATATTTATTTTCAGTTTATTTATATAAATAAACTAAAAGTAGTCAGCATTTTTAGTCAAACTTCTTCTGATGATTATTATGAGTGAATAAATGTATTCATTTTACATAGATCGCATATAAATGAGTGCATCCTGATGAAGTAACTATTAATCGGTTCGTTTACATGAATCCACAATGTTTTTATTTTCTATTCCTTTGAAGTAATGCCGTGGAGAACCCGTTACAAACTTTGTCGGCTTTGAGGTCTTTGGAATGTTGACGGTATTCCTCTCTTTGTGGGCTCGCCCGATGTTTTGAATTATTTATGTCTTTACAGGAGAAGGTATTCGTTTTTCTTGTAGTGATAGTAGTCAAATAAATTTATTTGAATTTACACATGTTCAGTGTAAATCAAAATTGAATATTTTAATTGTTAAAATTCCAATACATTTGAAATTGTACATGCCGTATTGGTAAATTTGATTGAGATTTCCAATGTGTCGTGTTTTTAAAACTAACACAACGTTTCGACAGATGTGAAACTCCCTTCGTCTTCAGGTGCTACTTACTACCTTATCCTACATAAAAACTATTTTTAAATACCACTGTACGTGTATGGGTGGGCGAGAGGGCCAATACAAATATCCAAGAAATATAACAATATGAACAATGCAACGCCAACAAAAATTCGAACAACAATTTTACATTTCATTTTATTTATGTTTCTGTGTGGCACTGTAGAATAATTAAAAGTACTAAACAATATTAACAATTATTTTAATTTTTAATCATTATAAATCATTTAGCATTAATCATTTCCATTTATTTATTTCCTTTACTCAGTGTATCCAAAATGTATAATAGTATTTTATGAAAAGTTATCTTTTTATTAATTTATTGCTTTTAAATCTACACTTTATAATATACTTGCTTGATCTCAAACCATTTGACATTAAAATAAGGTTCAGTCAAAACTAATTTTTGAATTTGTTAAATACAATTATTACATTTTGAAACCCAGGAGTTATTAACAAACATAAGCTTCTTATCGTTTGTAATATCCTTCTATTTTTAATTTATTTCAAATTATACATAATAGAATACAATTAAAATATTATATAAATTATTCCACGTTTTTAGAAAATTGCAGAGAATTGAAATGGGCCCTTAGTAAACAAATTCAATAGTTGTGGATTAAATATACGCTAAATAAGTATTACTTATGTAACAAAGCAAACAAACCGGTTGCAAATACAGTGTAATAGATCGAGTTAAAGCAATTGACACTCAAAGAAGAATTAGCATTTTAATAGGGCTGCTTAAATGTCGGAGCCGGAGGCGTGAATGTTAAACGCAGTTTTCATTGGCCGTAATCGATGATTTGTCCGAGTCGAGTCCATTCGATT
Organism: Stictocephala bisonia; assembly: GCA_035578905.1. Lineage (NCBI taxonomy): Eukaryota > Metazoa > Arthropoda > Insecta > Hemiptera > Membracidae > Stictocephala > Stictocephala bisonia. The sequence goes on along the minus strand of JAQJVL010000094.1, from coordinate 1,926,609 downwards.
GCTCCGAACCTAATTTTTATTGTTGGTTAAGTTTTACGAGTTTGTTGATTCACATAGCTCATATAGTATGCCGGCATTGGCGGGTCGTGGTTAAGCCACCAGAACGATGTTTCAAACGTAGGGTGACTAGAGTGGTCAGTCATCAATATATTTTCCATAAAATCAATGTAAAACGGTTATGGCGAAACGTAGTGTATTTTCCGCATAAAATTATTGTTTAATTGTTATTTTGTAAGTGAAGCACTAGAGAATGTTGATTGTCAGCGTACTTAAATATTTATTTCTACGCTTGTGATACATGAACTATAAATTGTTCAAATGTCAACAACTAGTTTCCATGACAAAATTAAACTTAGTTTTACATTAGAAGCCATTGTTTGATTATCAATACGAACTTATTGTAAGTTGGTAAACTAATAATTGATAAAAAAACAACAACATTTAAAATCGTGTATTTAATCATGTTCGTTTGCTGTTACGATATTTGGTTCCACTGAAATATATCGTAATTTTCTATGCGAGTTACATACATTCAACAGTGTTCGAAATCATTATAAAAAATTTAATTTCTATACAAACTTCCATCATATTCTCTCAGAATGCACAACGTGGGACTCGCTGCCAGTGGGTCAGTTGGACAGTACATCATTTACATGTCTAATGTGGCTCTCCTTTGTCCTGAGTCCTGAAGGAGGAGAACCCATTGTGTGTCCTGAAACAGCCTGTTACATGCAGATAGGACAATTAATTATCTCTGAGTAAGATGTTAATAAGCTCTGAAATGATGAGTTTATTTGTGGCGGTGGTGACTGATAAACTCCCACGCCAAGTCCTCTACAGGTTTTGGTGAGGCAAGCTTGGTGATTTCGAGCATGTTAGTTAAGATTTAAGAATTTTAAGAATATTTTCCTCTCTTAGTATCATTATGTGTACATCCTGAAAAACGTATGCTCTTAACTAGGGTAAGAGAAATGTGAAAAAGTGTATTTTTAGGTATTGGTTTGCTGTTTAGATACAAAGCAGACCATAATAATTTGACACATCCAAAAGTGATAAATTTCTGAAATAACCCACAATTCTCTAACACATTTAACCTGCAGGCCCACCTTTAATATAGTTTCAATGTACAGCCCACATTGAAACTATATTCAATGTACAGTATCGGAGAACAGTATCGGTCAACGGTCCACTGTTCTCTAAAACAGTCACAAACTCAACTAACACGATCTAAAGGGCGTAGTTTATCAGCTATTGGCGCACTGTTTGCAAAACAGTGAATAATAGAGTCGTGATGAAAGGAACTTTGGTTAAGTATATTTACAAAATAAACTTCGTTTAACCTTTTTTTTTCTTTCAAACATTTTCCTGGTAGAACGGAAGATAAACATTTGTCACCAGAACGTGTTTCCAGGAGCATTTCTTTATCAAGTTCAGCTGATTTTACTTATACTATGCATTCTATTTTCTTGCCAATTCTAACTAAGATCAAAACGGAGTCTATTCTTGTATGTCTCAGTAACGCACAATTGTTTCTGTCGTATTATTTATTACTAAATTAGTATTAGTTATTTTTAATGAAGTAACGAAAGTGAATTAGCCGAGTGTTGCACTGACGACAAAGCGTAAACAGTTCTGAAGTACAGAAATAATTTATTTATATATTATATGCTCAGAAACTGATCAAACCAAGGTACAATTTATGAAGCAATTGTTTTTAGATTTTGTTCGATTTAGAAAAAAAACTCTGTTGCTGCGTTGTCATTGTGAAGTTCATTGAATAATTTAGGATGATTAATAGATTACACATTTATACATTATTAATAGTAAATAGTCCGTAAATGAGGTTTAAATTTTTTTTCCTGTAACAAGAAGATTGGTGCTGCTACCAAAGATCAAAACGGATGTCCCCTCCAAGAATGATAAGGGACTAGACTGTGGTTGAACACCGCTCCTATATTTCTGTATTATATGCGGGTTTAAAATTGCTTTCTAAGCATTTGAGGGTAAGTGGAGCGAGTTTGTTCAAGATCGCGTGTAGCAGCTTGGTAGAAGTCAGGATGTCAACCGTTAAGCCTAGTACTTGGCAGAATTTTGTTGAGGAGGATTTCATGTCCGTCGACGCCAAACTCAATTTACTGATTTCCGAAGTAAGTCAAATAAAAGCCACAACAAACAATGCTTGAATGATATGGCAGGTATTAAAGGTGCCTTATACCTTTAATACCTGCACCTTTAACAATATACAATAAACCTTCAAAGAAGAAATTACTAACACAGTAGACATGTGTTTCAGTGATTGCAAGTCAGGAATTTCTAAAATTAGTGAAGTGGTACAGGGATGTGAAAATAATATTGATGCTGTGAAAAGTGAAAATTTGTTGCTTAAGAAGGCAACAAGGTTGGTGATTTACGGAGGAGACTGTCAGCAGCTGTACAATACTCTCGCAGCAACTGCCTGGAGGTTGTAGGAGTCCCTGAGTCACGTGGTGAGAACATCATGACTGTGGTTCGTCAGGTAGCTGCTGTGTTGGGATTCAAACTGGAGGATGGAATGGTAGATGCTGCACATAGACTAAGAATACATATAAGGCAGCTGATCCTCGTAGTGTTATTATCACGTTTTGTCGACGCCTCGATATGGAAGAGATGCGCAAGAGGTCTAGGGTAAAGAGGTTTTTCCTGGCTTCGGAACTGGGACTGGACAGCAAGAGCAGAGTGTATGTAAAACTGTCACTCTCCAGAGAGACAAGGCTGTGTTTGTGGGCTGAGAAGAAGAACTTCAAACAGCGTCAGTATTACAAGTATGCTTGGATTACTGCTGCAGAAAAAATATATCTCCGTAAGGATCAAGGCAAATCAACATTTCTCATTTCTGATGTATCGGATTTGCATGTAAACCAACTTTCTTAGTTGGTTTACAAGTAAACAACACTCCCTAAACTCAGTATCTGTTTGAACAGTTATTTATTTAAAAGCATACTTCTTATTAAAAATGTATTATAGTTTGTTATATTCATTGTATTTATCATATTTATATTTGTTGTTATTATTGAATTTTCATGTTTTATTTATTTATTTTAAACTGTTTTAGATATCTATTGGTCACCGTTATGCATCTTTCATTTACCCCATCTATTACCATGCAGATAGTATATTTTTATTTTTCGGTAAATGTATTTCCTTGTTATTATTTATTTATTTTCTGAGCAATTGTTCGACTATAAATTTAAAACATCACTTGGCCTAGATAAATTTGCATAGTCTAAATATTATTATCTTAATAAAAAGTTATTATAAGTTTTATAGGCCTATTATAAATGCGTTATATAGTCATGTCATAAACAGTTGTTTGATATTGTTTAGTATTTATAGGATCATTATTTATTTCCAGTTCATTTGTCATCTTAAATGTATTATTTTAATTGATTACTTTATCTCCTCACTTCAATGTTAGATAACAAATTAACTAATATGTTTACTATTAAAATGTTAGAGGGTTACGTTCTAGAACAACACATTTCAGATTGAGTGTTAATTAGAAAATTATAGCCTTAACAGAAACTTGGATAAATAATTCTGTTTATAATGCAGAGCTGGTATTAGTTTCTGTTGCCAAAAATATTAATGTTAAGAGTCTTATTAATTTAGAAAATGATGGTGAAAACTTATGGCCGAAATTAGAATTTTCAAATAAGAAATCTATTATGTTGTGTGTAGCATATTTCCCTCCTAATTCTTCACTAAATATTATGTCTTTTTTTTTGAAAAGTTAGATTCATTTCTATTTTGTCAAGAAAAACTTTTAAAATAGGGGTATTTAATTTACCTATAACTGGAAGTAATTATATTCGAAGCAAAATTAAAACTGCTGTAAAAAATGCTTTTAGAAACATTTAAATGGTGTAGAAAGTAAAACTAAGTCAAACCCTAAATCATTTTGAAATGTAGTCAATAGTTTAAGATTGGGTGATAATAATGCTATGTGTTTAGATGGAGAGGAGGTGGAGGGGCGGGGAGGATAGGTGATAAGTTTGCTCCATCAGTTCAGTGTATGAGGAATGTCAACTGGACAGTGAAGAGTTGTGTCGTCGGGCGCTGCGGTCGCAGGTTATGTCGGGTGTCTTCCATGACATTCACTGCTGTCACCTTCTCTAAACTGTTAACAGCAGTAAAAACCTTGAAACCCAAAACATCTGTTGGCTCTGATGATCTGCCTCCTTATATCTTCAAAGCTTGTGCTGAGTTATTAGTCTCACCTTTGTTACACATTTTTAATCTTTCTATCAAAAATTCAATATTTCCTGGCCAGTGGAAAACAGCAAAGGCTACTCCTACTTTAAAAAAAGGTGTAAAATCAGAAATAAGAAATTATCGGTCAGTATCTATTTTATCTGCGCCTGCCAAGGTATTTGAATCTATTATATACAATAAGTTATTTACTCACGTCAATCAATTCATCAGTCCTCATCAGCATGGCTTTTTTCCTGGTCGCTCAATAAATTCCGACTTATTAAATTTCTCTGACTTTTGCAATTATAATTTTGATATTGGGGGGCAGTGGATGTTGTATACACAGACTTCGAGAACGCTTTTGATAAGGTTGATCATCTAACACTACTATCTAAGTTAAATTATTTTGGTTTATCTGCCCCTATGATTCGTTTTTTTACCTCATATTTATTTAAATGAATTCAGTATGTCTCAGATGAGGAGGCGGTGTCTTCAAATTTTTATGCTGGCAACATTCTTTATATCCTAACATTTGATATGAAATAAGATCAATGAAAAGGTCTTTTAAAATGATGGGCCTACACAGTTACTTGCGGAGGTTGCTTGGATGTCAGCTTGTTCTGTCAGTTTAAGAAATGGAAGATATAAAATTGTCAGAGTAGTAAGAGCAGTTATGGTAGAAGGTTACTTAAATGTAATAATTGCAGTAATGATACCCTAGGAGAGACTGAAGTACCGCCTGTCCGCCAATCATCGACGCCTGACTTGTTGAGGAAATCTCAATTCTACTCTAATTGGCCAATCAGCTGATAGAGAGCATTACTCTGTTCTATAATTATTGGTGTTTCATTACTTGACTTGGCATTTCAACTAATACCATCTAGTTTTGCAATTGCAGTTTGTCGATAGACATCGCCTAGTAAGCCTTGACATAGTTCACTCTAATACTTCGTAGAGTATAGGCCTACTGAATAAAGTTAGTTTTGAGTTTGATCGTATCGAACATAATAAGAAATAATTTACCAAATTTCTCAAGGATGGATTTTCTATTTTTACGTCACTTATCTTTAAAATTCATTTTCAAAAACTGGTTGATGCAGGAATATTATCATTTTCTTACTTTTTCTATGCCCAACTACATCAAGAGAAACAACAAATGTTAGGTTCATTCTTGAGACCCAATGTTTAAAACAGTTCATTATTTATAGTATTATTACAAAAAATATTTCACCCTTTCTGAAATTAATGGTTAACATTTCTTATCTTGCAGTATTCGCTTTACAGTCCCTAAGAATTTCTCTGATTGATCACACAGCTTCTTTTATGCCTCCATTAAGTAAGATGATTTTACTTTTCTTAACCATTATTGGAATAATTGTTGACACCTGTTGCTTCTAGTGCTTTTTTAGTTACAAAATGAATTATCTTTAAAATACACAAACATACAGATAGACGGACAACAAATTATTTTAGAACGTTTATTTTTTTATATATATTTTTTTATAGAACGCTTATAGGAACGTTTTTTTCTTATTTTGACCTAAGGAACCATATCCTTAAGTTTGGGAACGTAGTTTGGGGACACCCTGTATGTATATTAAGGTTGACCTGTGAGATTTCTTATGTATTTTTTTTAATAATTAATTTAAATAAAGAATTAAAGAATAATAAACAAGAAGGTGTGTCTTATATAGAATAAGTAGGTAAGTAATTAAGTGACATTTTTATTTCCCTCTCTGACAAAGTTACTAGCAGGTAGACATATTTCGTATGTGTTTACAAATAGAGCAATTAAAATATTAAGATCGATCTGTGAGAGGATGTCACGGCAGCTGATTGAATTGTAAAAAGCCACCCACGGAGAAGGGCCGCCTGACAGAACTTATCTCCCCTGCATCTCTTGTTGACATTTCTTCATCCTGCAGGACCTCCGCCAATGTGAAAGTGACCTGTTACGTCGTTTATGAAGCCACGCAAACTGGTTTTCGAATATAAGATAAACCACTGTACATAAATTACGTTCAGTAGGTATAAGTTTAGTAAAGATATGAAAGCATACATCCTTCAAGAAATAATTTAAGAAACCGTTCAAGATTTACTGTATTTGATTACAGTTAAGTGTATTAAGAAAATACCGTTAGTTTTTTCTAACAATCGATCAGAATTGTTTAGATATCAGTAGATTATTTCAGCTGTGGATGGAAATGTGTGATTAATACTACGTTAGTTTTGATATTCGTTCAATTTGACCGATGCGACCTTCGTCCAAGTTGTACCAGTTAGTCACTCCTCTAATACTTTATAAATATCTACACAATCATTTTACAGTAGTCATAATGGTTTTTGCATTTCCAATTTTGCCTAAGAGCACAATAATACTTTTAGCACGACAATTCAGTTGGAATTTACTTAATTGTTTATGTAATATTATGTAAAGATCGTGTCTGATCTTTTACTTTAACACTTCTAAGAGAAAATACTTCTGAAATATAGTTCGTAATGTTGTTTCTCGATAAAATAAGATGTTTATATAAGACTTTAAAGATTAATACTAAAGAACATTTTCTAGATAGTAAAATTATGTCTAAAGAAAAGAGGATTTTCTTGCGGAAATGTACTTATTTCATATCAACAATTACATGTGGCATTTCAACTGCATTGTCGTTGTTGAACGAACTACCTCAATCATTGGCTCACAGTCAATACAACCTTTCATGTTTGACCAAAAACAACGGTTGGAAAAACTAACAATAGATGGAAAATATTGAAAAATCTTTTCAAACAGTTTTAAAGAATTTAATTTTAAAAATTAGGTATTTAAAAGTTCCATTATTGTACTATTATCGACTATGTAAATGGGACATTTCTTAGCATAATTTCAAAGATTGCATTTACTGCTACAATTGCCTTCCACTGTTGGAAACATACCAATTATTTATGAGGAATATAAATAGGAAGAATAAAAAAATATTCTTTTAAGTTTTATACCCTGAATCTTAAGTCTTTTACATATACTATATTTTAATAATAATTTAAATCAACATCCAAATTATTAAAATTGTTAGTTGCTGTACATGAATCAGATGCATCCAATCATGTGATTAATATATATATATATATATATGATTCTAGCATAGTATGTACTGTGATTCTAGTATGATGATTCTAGTATGAAACAAGAAATTGATCACTAGTCAACGCGTATTTTCCTATACTGTAATAAGATTGTTGTTGTATTCATAAATTCTATAGAGAAACTGTATAATAGGCTTTCTAAGGAGATTTTTTTATCATGACACGATGTTTATTCAAATTCGAATAAATTGCCAAGCATAAATCTGTAAAACATATCCAGCTAACCTCCAGTTTGGTGTACTGACGCAAACACCAGTTGAAAGTAGGTCTTGTTGATTTACCCCCAACTACAGCTGGAGAATGCTGAACACCTGTAGAAATTCTGACCTTATCACCAGCAGGTGTGTGGCTGTGTTTTGTACTTACACTGGTCTCTTCCCGATCTCTTCTCGAGGGAAATTGTCCGGGATGTTCCTAATAAATTATACCCGGGAGAGCAATTGTAATTTTAAACTTAAAAATAAACTTTCATAGCGAAAAATTAAAACTCGTATCACTAATTTAAAGAGAAACTACTTTAATACCGTGCAATGTCCAAATAAACGTACAATCGTGAAAATGAAACATCGTTTTATACTCTATCCGTCTTTAGGCAGTTTTAAATTATAGTTATTAACATTCGTATGCATGTGCGAAGGGGACTTGAATGGATTATAAACAGTTTCCAAGTTCAAATTTCACCCTGTTATTGTGTACTGTGTACAAAGGTTGATTTGGAATTTTATTTTACGATTTGTAAATACAATATCTAAAGTGTGAAATAAAATTGAAAAATATATACCGCGTTTATGATTATAGTGCATACAACTTTTTTTATCAGTATTCTAACACCAACGTACAATTACCCATCTAGGAGTATATATCCCAGAGGTCTTGGAGGTGTTGGTTTTTGGAACAGTTCCATCAAGTAGTATCAGTGACCTTGAAAAGTCCGTGGTTAAACTTTTTCAAAGTTGAGGAACATTTGCTACTTTCAAAAAGGAATCAATGGAGGTATAATCTTTCGTAAACATCCAACATTTACCGTAATAAAAAAATATTAGAAGTAAAATTTGTCTTTATCTACATAACAAAATTTGTTCCAATGGAAATTATAAATTTAGCTTACCTTCCCAGAATAAATAAACACACCATCGTGTACTACGGTAACAGTAGACATCTGCTTGAACATCATATGTAATCATGCATGATTTGTGTTCGGGCTCGGATGCACCATGTACTATATTCTACTCCCACTGGTCATTAATTTCATGTGTATTGCAGCTGTGGAATAAATAAATTCATCATCGTGCAGTCCAGTAAAAGTAGACATCTGCTTGGATACAGAGGTCAGATGTAATCGTGCATGATTTGTGTTCGGTAGCACTGTGTCCTATGAGTCACTCTCACCGGCCATTTATTTTCACACGTATTCATTGTATTGCAGCTGTGGAATAAATAAACTTCATCATCGTGCAGTCCAGTAACAGTAGACATCTGCTTGGATGCATAAGTCAGATGTAATCGTGCATGATTTGTGTTCGGTAGCCACTGCGCACTATGAGCCACTCCCACCGCTCATTTATTTTCACACGTACTCATTGCATTGCAGCTATGGAATAAACTCATCATCGTGCAGTCCAGTAACAGTGGATATCTGCTTGGATGCAGAGGTCAGATGTAATCGTGCATGATTTGTGTTCGGTAGCCACTGCGTACTATGAGCCACTCCCACTGCTCATTTATTTACACACGTACTCATTGCATTGCAGCTATGGAATAAACTCATCATCGTGCAGTCCAGTAACTGTAGACATCAGTTTGGATGCAGAGGTCAGATGTAATCGTGCATCATGATTTGTGTTCTGTAGCACTGTATACTATGAGCCACCCCCACCGGTCATTAATTTCATGTATATTCATTGTATTGCAGCTGTGGAATAAATAAACTTATCATCGTGCAGTCCAGTAACAGTATACATCTGCTTGGATGCAGAAGTTAGATGTAATAGTGCATGATTTGTGTTCGGTAGCCACTGCGTACTAGGAGCCACTCCCACCGGTCATTTATTTCACATGTATGCATTGTATTGAAGCTGTGGAACTAATAAATTACTGATAGAAAGGAGCTTTGAAAGGTGTATTAATACTTTTGATGTGTAAAGTACTGATTTATAACGTATATAAATCTCATAAGTACTTTTTATTTAAGAGGGTTATTGTACTTGAGAAGGGTATAAGAATGAAATGTTCTGACTAGAAAGTAAGTCCTAGGCATCATTTTCTTTTTAGCACATAGTAATTTGTCATCTATCAATGGGACCAACTAAGCTCACTCGTGCATACATAGAAATCTTTCCTAGGATTGTAATAGCCTTAACTATGGTAAAAACAAAAACTACAGTTTTTTGCCTTGTCGTACGATTTAAAGTGAACTACGACATCTGCACTAATGTAAAATTTGTTTGATTTGTATAGAGGAAATCAAATAAATCATTATAATCGATTTTAATATTTTTTTCAGAAATCTAGGGTTGGAATTGGAAACATTGTTACTGTATTGTATTATTATTTGAATCGAACTCCATAAGAAATAAAATAATCACTAAACAAATAACCACTACAGCGATATGTGATTTCAGCGTCAAGCTATACGGCCTGAACGTCACAATAACATTTAAAATAACACTCACTTTGCAGAGACTACAAAACAATTAAAGTAAATTAATAAAAATCATAACGATGGCAAATTTACAAAAGGTATTATTGAAACATAAAAAAGAGACAACTGATATTTTTAAATGTATGATTTTGTTGAGATAACTGAATAACCCACATTAATTATGTATTTCTATTTTACAAAATGTACGATCGGGATTTGTAATGAATGATTTGTCTATTGATTCTAGTGTTTTTTTTCTCTCTTTTAATAGCTCTTAGATCTCAACAAATTATGCTATCTGAAAGCTATTAAATAGCATAAACGCTATTTAAAAAAATGCTATAGACCACATACTTTTCTAAAAACAGAGAGAATATGTATTTTATTTTCTCGTTTCGAGAAATAATTCTTTGAAATGCTCGTAAAAGTAGTGTTATGTAAAAAGTTCCTTCAGAGACTCTGACGTAACACATTTTATCACATTACATTTACAGTTACCCATTGGTGTTTAAATCTATAATCTCTCTTTTTGTGAGTGCTTATGAGCTTTCATTTGTGTAGTAAACAAAATTAATTACAACCTGATAAAGCCATGCACCTTTGCGTAGTGACAGGTTTAGCCTGATCGATAAGATCTTGAGAGGCTGCAAGAGTGATACCGGTTACTTTGTATCACTTTTGGCGAGGAAAGTGGTTTCTAAACACTATGTTACTTGGTAGTCTCTTCTCTCTTATTGTACATTTGCGATTACACCGTTCCATTAAAATTCTCTACATATGTTTTCTGATGATATGACATTCTAAAAAACATCATTGGTAGGTTGGCAATACAAATAGTTTAAATTTTATTAAAACCTGGGTTTAAATTCAGCTTATCTCCAACGTGATGTCACATACCACATAAAGACTCGCCTCGGTATCTTAAAAGCTGGGCTCCCTATTACTTGGCTGGTGTACTACAAGGCTATAAACTCGTCCCACTTCTTTCCTCCGTTCATTTCTAATGCAAATTCCTTCTGAACTAGTATTACTTATCCTGTCAGTATTATAATCTCTGTTAAACAAGTATATCGGATCGGTTTAAAACATAAGGGCTTAAAGCTTAAAAATACTGTACTTTTTAATTGGTTAACAATATTGTTTGGAAACTAAAAGGAATATTCCATTTTAGGGAAATATGAATAATTTAGTGGAACCGGCTATAAGAATGAATAGTATGATTTTGTTCAGTACATGCTAAGTTTTTTGGCCTACTCATTCATTACTTAAGTGATTTAGATACAAGAAGTGGTACGCAACAAGGATGCACACTCGGCCCAATTTTATTATTGTTATCATTATTTTTTACTCATAAATATTGTTTATGATTTTTCCATACAAATGAGATATTTTCATGCAGTGAATGATAATGACCTTGGGCTGTCAGATTATATATTCCTATGGTCCGGAGGGATTAAAAGACGAATAATATTAAAATGTAGTAAAGTTTAAGAAGGATCTCCTTTACGAGCGTGTAGGAAGTAGTAAACATGTCACCTTACTGGATATATAGATGATCCTCTTTCACGGGACTTGAATATTTTATAAGTCAAAATAAGGATAGTGAACATTTCTTTTGATTAAAAACATAAATTAAAACTCCATAAATACATTATGACATTTAAATTCAATCATTTCCAACAATGCAACCAATAAAGCAACGTCATAAAAATGTCTTTACTTTGTTTGACTATCGACGTTGTCTTACAGATTTTATATAGAGTACCTTGAGAGCTGATAGGCTTCAAGACGTATGCCTTTCAGTGGTGGGTGGGTTCATCATAACGTACGTTGGATGAGTACAAAAACACGGAATTTTTTATTTGTGTGTATCATTGTTAGTTAACAATTTTTCTTAATGATATCTTTTGAATTTTCACTCTCTCTATTAAAAGCTTTGTTTAAGTAAAACAAAAAAATTTGGTAGAATGTTCCCCTTTTAGTGGTCTAAAGTGAATCTGGTGTTCACAATTATTGTTGGTAGATAGGCGTTGCAGTAAGTAAATAAATGTTTTGCCAAACAAAACTACACTAAACCTGATAAATCATTATAAACTAATGTTAAAATCGTCTTGGGAAAGTTCAATTGGGCGAGAAATCGTTAAGATCCTACTCAAGATAATTGTTAGAAATCCTACTATGGTTCTTCATAAAAGGGTGGATGGATGTACAAAATATTTGTTGAACATAAATGTCGAAACACCAAGATGGTGTACGATCATTTCATTATATTGCAATTATATTTACTAACATTATGAAACGAAGGATCTGACAGATATTGATATTTATTGAACAGTTGATTTTATGTTGCACAATCTAAATATTTTTCGTACGATATTTTTTTCATATTGTGCTCATACAGCGAATATAAGGAAATTTAAGTTTCTAAAAAATTTAAAAGAAAAAAATCAAGGTTATTTTTTTAACAGATTAAAAACAGGAATTCCAAAACTTAGCATAGGATAGGAAATCAAACAATAATATTTACAAAAGTCAAATTTACAAAACCCTGACTTCAAATATAAAATAGCAGATCATTAATAAAACAGGAAATAGAAACCCAAATTAAAAATTGTGTGGGTGAAGCCACAGTGTAATTCCCTAGTTAATTATAATTATAGTAAAACTCCAACTATCCGACTCGGATAGTTGTACTAAACCCCATTCGGATAATCAGAATTTAGGATAATTGGATTGTTGTCAATAAATAGTATATTTTATTTGATTACTGACGTAGGCTATGCTTAAACGAGATAAAATACAATATTTTAAAAGATTACTTAATTACATCATTACAAATTACATTCCCTGGCAAAATTTGGATTTATTGTTTTAAAACTGTGTTACAGTCTATAGTATTTATTATGAATTATTTATTGTAATTTTTAAATATTTAAAAATACTACATTACATTGTTATTTGCTTAAAAAAAAAAATAAATTAAAAACTAAATATTAAAGGTGTATTTCATGACACTCTGAAAACTATTCGGATAATCGGCGATTCGGATAGTTGGAGTTCCACTATACTAAAAGGTTTAATTTCACGTTTATTCGGTACTTGTTTATTACTTAGGTGCTAAACCAGTACCGTTTATGATACAGGTAGTAAACCAACAGTTTATAACAAATATTTGTAGCAATGCTCTACTAAATTTCATTTTAACTAATAAATTAATTATAAAAACAGAACAGCACTAAGGAAATTGTGACAGACCACCTGGACTCGTACAACTGGCCCAGTTGCTACGTAGATTGCTGTTAATATAAGAAACAGATAAGACTCTATGATGAATGCGTTAGATACAGAAACTTTCACAAGTAACTGCTTCGATATAATTAATTTACTTTCTATTTCTTGCAATCGCTTCTTGTCTGTTAATTCTGATTAGACATCTTTAGATTGCTAACCTGTAAAACGAGGCTGTTAAATGAAAATCTATGTAAATTATAATATTAAAAATGAATCAACCACCTAAGTATGTAGTAAAAGACATAGGTTTCTAGTCCGGTAAATTATAGACATAAATATATTATCAGCCATTAAAATAAACGAAAATTAGATGAAGAGTATGTTGAAAGCGGCTTATTACTTGCCATAAGCTTCGAGGTTTGTGAAGGTGCGATAAACCTGTAGACTTTAAGTGAACCAAAAACCTCGAGTATAGAGTTTGACGTAGTTCTTTAGGATGGGGAATTTGACCAGATTCTCGAGTATATAGTATACAATACCACCGCACGTAGTTGGCGGTACACAATTGTATGTGTAGGGATGGGCAGGAGGGGACGTGTACGGGTGGGGGGAGGGGTGAATACCAAGTATACTGTACTACGTATTCTACTTAGATCTATATATAGGCTGAGGAGTTCGGTAAGAATCGGAAGTATACAATTTGACGTAGTTCTCTTGGCTGAAATATAATAAAATGAAAAATTGCTTTACTGTACAAATTATGTAACAATTGGTGAAGTTAGTACGAAACAGTCCTCTCTTACACCCAACCATTATTACTGCAATGCAAATAATTTTAAAAAAATATCAAAACGTTATTTTGGTATGTAATCAAAGATAGTAATAATACAAAAGAGAGATTGAATTACTTAAATAACAGTCATAGCTTGTGTAACTAGGCTGGGGAGTTTGACAAGAATCTGGATTGTACAGTGTGATGTAGTTCTCTAGGCTGGAGAGTTTATCAAAAACCTGGAGAATACAGTGTGACGTAGTTCTCTAGGCTGGGGAGTTAGACAAAAACCTGGAGAATACAGTGTGACGTAGTTCTCTAGGCTGGGGAGTTTGACAAAAACCTGGAGAATATAGTGTGACGTAGTTCTCTAGGCTGGATAGTTTATCAAAAACCTGGATAATACAGTGTGACGTAGTTCTCTAGGCTGGGGAGTTCGACAAAAACCTGGAGAATACAGTGTGACGTAGTTCTCTAGGCTGGAGAGTTTATCAAAAACCTGGAGAATACAGTGTGACGTAGTTGTCTAGGCTAGAGAATTAGACAAAAACCTGCAGAATACAGTGTGACGTAGTTCTCTATCCTGGGGAGTTTGACAAAAACCTGGAGAATACAGTGTGACGTAGTTCTCTATGCTGGGGAGTGACAAGAAAATCTCGAATATTACTGTAGTAGCAGTAGTGCCTTTAGGCTGACAGTTATGACAAACATGTATAACGTGGGAAAGTGACTAGGCTGGGAAGTCAGTAAAGATCTTCAGACTGAAGAGTAGAAGTAGGTTTGGGAGTGTGAATAAATTCTTTATACGTATATTTATGATAACGTGCATACAAAATATTTGAATTGATATCGAGTAATATCACTAGACTTTTTATGGACGAATGTTGAAAAGTTATTATCGGATAACGGGAGTACAAGGTTGCCTTCAATATTGGAATATTTAAAATTAACTTTACTAACCAATTACTGAAATATACAACCTTATACTAAGTAAAAATTACAATAAAAATAAATTTAGAATAAATACACCAATAGCACAAATTAAAGACACATCCAATCGTGTAAAAATAAAAAAAGTCATATAGGTTGACGGACATGAAACATGTGCACAGCAATAATTAAGCTAATTACACCTAAACATTTGTAACTTACACAAAAAATTCAATATATGTAATAAAACATAATCCACATACCATAATACTAAAAGTAAAAAAAAAAATACGATTTATTTAAATATAATACAGTATGATTACCAAGATCAGCCGATTTAAAAGTGTAAATGGAAGTTTTAATTGTGTAAAAATAAACTTTCGGGTTTTTATTCTTATTTTATTTTCATTTTATTCAGCAAGAGAGAGTTTCAACTAGTTACCAGTAATTTTGTATGTAATAAATAAAGAAATTAAGTAACTACAATAGTACAATTCCTTCGTGTGAATAAATACCAAACCGAGACAACTACTCGTTAAAACCATGTGGATGGCATTGTCAAGTACCTTCAAACTTCAACAACCACTGTGGCCTTTGCAAATGTTTAGATTCGGTCGTGCAGATTGTTTAGACTGCATCGATGTAAGATACTTACCGAGTGTGCGGAATGAGCATTGCAAGTAATAAGCCGTTCCACTGAACATGGTCAGGCGATGAACTTCAACAGAGAAAGGAACCAAAACGTGAAGGTCGTCTTGCTAGTTTTCACGTCCTGGAAAAAAGTACACGTGTGGAAAAATAGCGTGACATAGCCTACTTATAAAGGATAATCATAGTTGCTAGCAGTGTTTTAACGTCCAGGTATCTAACTTTTCACCATTGTATACCATATTCTGTGTATATTCTGTGTAGTTTGAAGGTTGTTTAGTAAGCAACTAAAAGACATTTGAAAAATTCAGTCACACCATTGTTTCCCCTATTCAATTTTATGTACGTCATGACATACACATATTAAAATTGTATTTTTGTTAATAGCTTTTTATAAGTTACTAATTGGAACAAAAAAAGTACCGTATTTTTTACTATGTTTCGTTGTGGATCGACTCAAAAACCCGTTATTGTATCGTGTTCATATTTTAATATGTGGTTGGCAGTAATGTTTGCTATAACTTTCATAAACTTCAGAATTTTAACTTTTCAAACGAAACAGTTTTTATCTATGTCCTGACACAACTTTTTCTTGGTTGTCTAGTAGTCGTAAAATTAATTCCTTAGAAACATTTTAATCCTTACTACACCAATGGCCATGGCACGTTACTATTATATACATAACTAAATACAGCGTTTCTAAGTTGATGTGTAGTTGTAGTGGGCGTGGCAGTCCCGGCATTGATCAAGCGCTGTTTTACATTTATAAACTATTACAAATACAAATCAATCAATTCAAAATCACAGTATTTCCTCACGAATACAAAAGTAACGTATCATAACTACTACTTTTATAAGGATTACATCGTGACCAGACAATTAATTTTACGATCACTAGAGGATTTTGTGCTAAGAACATTTTTTTCTTTTTTTTTTTTCAGGAAATTCATTAGAACTTTTGTTCTTGAAAAGTTAAAATTCTGAACTTTATGTAACTTGTAGAAAATATTACTGAAAAAATTGAATTAAAATATTAATAAGATACATTAACGGCTTTTTAAGTTATAACATGTAAAATTGAAAACTGATGAACTTATCCTTTGTTTGTTCCCACTGGGAAGACATTTATTAAAACTTAAAATAAATTTAAACGATTTTAAAATTTATATGTCATAGCGAAAAGTTAAACAGTGAAAATAATGGTGTGACTGGCCTGTAAATAACCGTCAAACTCGGGTACATAATGCGCCGACAGAAAGTTGAGAGACCCGAGGATTCAAAATCAAATAATACGTATCATGAACTACGCGAATATTCACACACGCACCAAAGTGTCTGGTGCTAACTTGATTGTGGCATCTTCCGAAGCCGCACTAGCCTTCACTGCAGGCAGGATATATATTTTCAAGTTTCTTCCCGTGAGATAGCACCGCCTCTCTCTGTTACACCATCATCAACAGTCCAAGAGGTTTGACTCGTCCACTTGATCGTTATGACACTACACTTGGGTATTCCGCGCAATAAATGACTGTAAATAAAGACTGGTCCCACTCGGAACTGTCTGCTGCGGAGTCAGTTTGTTGTCTTTAGTTCAATCGGCGAGGGCACTCAACTAGCGTTAGTGATGATTGGGACCGCCTTTCAACATTAGCTGAGTCACTTTCATTGCCGTAAGTCTACACATGAATACGTGTACTTGACTTACTTGCTTGAATGTATTTCCGTATTGATTTTTAGATAAATTGTTTTCGAATTTACTTCAAGATGAAATAGTGAAGGCAACTCAGGCACTAATGCTGAACTGCACTTCTGGGGTTAGATACATTACCTAAAATTCAGTTTAATTAAGTGCTGCCCTGTTGAGATAAATTACTATAATATGAAAAATATCACTTTTGTGAAATCAATATACAGTAAAAAGTTTGTTTTTGGTATAACTAAAAATATATATCTTTCTTCTGTGCACGATTTTACAAAACAATAGATATGTCAAACTGTTATAAGCGTTTTTAGTTTTACGAAAAATAATTAACAGTTGCAATAATTCTAACGGCGAGGAGAGCAGAACCAATTAGTCTTGGATGGCAGGAGGCGCGGAGAGTTATATGTGAGGGGCTAGACTGTCACAGGAAGGAATAGTCAACACCTTAACAATAGTTCAGAAGGAGTTAATAGTTTCATTTGTGACAAAAATACTAAAATAATTATCCATGTAACAATCTAATACTATTTACAGAATCAAAACAACATGATAATTTAATTAGACTAAAATTTCCCCGCATAGGCGACGAATTGTAAAAAGTATGGTAGCTTATAATTAATTTTCCTGTTTTTTATATGCCTAATTATTTTATTTTAAGCGCAGACACTGCAATTTTGATTTTGGAAAAGATTTTTTTTAATTTAAAGTTGTATATTTACAAGTTCATTGATAGTATTGAACATGGTCCAGCTATGTTTTTAATGAAAAACCGCGTTTTGCTTTTCAATTATTACAATATGATTGATAAAGTGTGTCAACATTTTTTATTTGAATTTATAGCATTCTAACTTGCTCTTTTTGATAATTTAAGGGGTAAATTATATCTCACTGCTTGCTAGACCCTTAGCTACTGAACTTTAAGTCTTTATTGGAATATATATATATATATATATATATATATATATATATATATATATATATATATATATATATATATATTTTATTAAGTTTATTCGTGTAAGTTAAATTCGGTATTTTCACATGTTCGGTTTATGAACAATTTACGTAATCTAGGATAAAATATTGTTAAAAATCTCTTCATGCAGTGGAATAGTTGTTTACATGCAACTTTATGGATTAAAAACACACCTCTTAAATGTAAACAGTTTTGAAAAACGTGTTGAAGTGACCTGCAGTTGAAATCAATACCTAATTAGAAACATTACTTATTATTAATGTTTACATTTACTTAATACATACTTACTTATTTGTTACATTAAAACAAATATGGCAGCTAATACGAAACGACGAAATCAAGAAGCCAGAAAACGATTCAGTATTCTGAACTGTGTTTTTTATTTTTGTGTCCCAGCATTGTTATTTATATAGGCCTACGATTAAAATTTTACTTGTAATATATCAAGTACAGAACATTTGTCAACGTGGAAAACGAAGTAGTCTAGGGTACTCGTGGCATGACATCGTAGACTCTGGCAAGAATTTAACCGTGTAACCGAGTCTTCAATCTTACTTAACACTGAATCAGGAATTAATTAGAACCTTTCACAGGATTGACGTGTGTCAGGACAATCACAGCCAGCGCTCCAAGCGGCCGACAGGTGAACCGATGATAAACGAGTTGTCAGTTGAGCTATGGAGGCGAGCGCAGCAAATCTGGAAAGTGGAACGGGGGAATATGACAGATCATTTAATTAATTTAAATAAATCCGGAAAGTTTACTGCAAAAAGAAAATTGATAACTTCCTTTTACTTAAATTCTCGACCTACTTTTCTTACAAACATAAAGGTCAGCTAATTATTAAGGAGTGATTTATGCCAGGACAGAAAAAAGATGGTAGCCTAATCCACAGTGGCCTGTGAGTATTGAAACAGTAGATTTGGTGGTATATAAAACTCCCTAACTAATAGTCAAACTAAGAGCGGTAATAGGACCTTTCATTAGAAAAGAACTAAAGAGTTTCCTGCGAATGAATTTTATATTTGAACTAGGGGGCACCCCTGCACGCTTCGCGTGCCAACCCCGTCGTCACTCGCTACGCTCGTGAGGTATGCTCGGCCTGCGGCCTCACCAAGACACTCTGCTACAGTCCCATTTTTGGATCTTGGCATGTCGCCTCGTGAGGAAGATCGATCTACGACCTTACCAGGACTCTTAAGAAGTATTCTATGAACTATAAATAAAAAAATACCTTTTTAAGAGGCATGTCATAAAAAGTAAACTGCAAAACAAATAATTATTTATTTTTTATTTTCACGTTTCACCACATGTTTTAATTACTGAGGAAAAAAGGTTAACACCAAATACAGATCACCTGATCAAGTAAAAGTGGTGTGTGCTACACTCTCAAGGTGAAATGTAGAACTTCAATAAATCAAAACATATACAGTACTGTTGTTGTGAGAACTTCAATCTGCTTATGGCATGTGAAACTACATTAAACCACACAGTCATATGTTTTTTGTAAACAATTCAGATTCTCCATTTGAATAACAAGGGATCTTTAGGAGCCCGTGGGGCGGAACCCTGTGGACGGATCTGCATCAAACTTCACAGAAACCATCTCGGGAGTACAGTGTACAGGACAACATCCTAAAGTTTCATGGCGATCGGTTGGATGGTTTGGCAGCGCATAAACTTCAAACATATATATATATATATATATATATATATATATATATATATATATATATATATATATATACAAACATCCTCTTTTATAAATATAGATACAACTAAAAATAAAAAAATATAAAACTGAAACTGGCTGTTCCCTAAACCTAATTGTTTAAGGAACACTCACCATCATGTATTGTTTAGTATTTGATTCTTTTAGGATATATCAATATTTACAGGAACAGTTTAATAAATTTTCCTTCTTCTTATATGCATGTATATTTGATTTTAAGCGCAGACACTGCAATCTTTATTTTGAAAGAAACCAGTTTTAAAAATTTCCAAGTTATATAATTATTAGTTTTCTCCATTACAGTTGCTAATGTAGAAAGCATGTAGTCTGTACAGCTCTCAGACTTTTGATTTTTTGGATTTTACTCTTCTTGTAATAATTTAAATGACTGGAATTTGGAATTAATGGATTCTAATTAGGTATTAATTTTAATTGAAGTTCACCTGAACACTTTTTTCAAAACTGTCCACATTTAAGTATTTTATCGTATATTTCTAACTTGAACAAATATATTATGTTTACAACTTGTGAACTTCGGAACTAACGGAGCGTTTTTTAATTTTATGAGCCCACTTATCTGCTTTTAATAAAGTATTGTTATTTTTTAGGATTTTTTAAGGCAAATAACAAGAATCACTACCTTACGTTTTTATGTTTATGATACCTCAATAATCAAGGCAGAAATGATGATTTTGTATTTCTTACAATCCAGCTACAAATTACCAACTGGTATATCAGTTGATTTGTTCCAAAGGTTTGACCAATAAGGATTAATCCTAAAATTTCTGGAACACGACAATGGGGGTTTACTAACTTA
Source organism: Stictocephala bisonia (assembly GCA_035578905.1). Lineage (NCBI taxonomy): Eukaryota > Metazoa > Arthropoda > Insecta > Hemiptera > Membracidae > Stictocephala > Stictocephala bisonia. The sequence goes on along the minus strand of JAQJVL010000094.1, from coordinate 1,905,795 downwards.
TCTAGGTTCTTATGTAAACATTTTATAATACCAGTAAATGCCATAACAGACTTTAGTGAAGTAATGTTTTATCACATCTTGGATGCAAAATGCTGTGGAGATGTAGAAGATAGGTTCTGTTTAAACGGTCACTGCTCAATGGTTGCTATCAGAGTGGACACTATCAGAGAGGTCTTGGGTCTCCATGTGGGGTACCTTCCAAGGGTTTGATGTTTCTTAGGGAGTTAACTAACTATCAAGCTTCTAAGTTGGCTGAAATTTACACCAATACTACATGGTTCGGATTCCACATCAAGCTGCAGGTCTTTTATACGCCTCTGGCTATAAGATGGGGTATTAATAGATAACCCTTTTTGAAAAGAACTTGATCTCAGTTAGTAACCAGACTACAATGTCATCGAAACACATCCCACACTCATGTATATTTTACTTACAAATATGTACCAAGCTGTGTCAGCATCTGAAATCTGAAAAAATGTTGCCTCACGCCTGTAACATTTGTAATAAACTGATTACCCTCCATAATAGAAATTAATAATAAATACCCTACCTTTCAAAGGGAGATTCTGGCACAACTACCCTCTCTAAGTATCGGTAACTGTTATTCTTTATTTCAAGCAGACGTATATTTAGACTTTATAAAGTTGCCTAATAGTTTTTCATATGGTTAACTTGAACCAAATAAAGCAAGGTTACACAGAGAAGATATGTTGATGTTGGCATGGAACGGCAACCGCTTGCCTTTTGTCCTGCGACTTTCATCAGGCTCGCGGCTGAGCTTGAACCGCAAGCACCTGTTGGAACCAGGTCAAGTTGATTTATCCCTAACTACAGCTGGAGGAATGCTGACCTTATCACTGGCAGGTGTGTAACTGGTACAGGTACTGTGTTACATGTGGTGGTAAACGGTTTTGTAGTACATTCATACTGGTTCAACTTCATACACTTTATTGCCCAGAAAGACTGGTAGTTCTCAATGCAGGATCATTTCAGACCTATACTGAGTAGTTTACGAACCTTTCCGGTCTTTATCTTGTTCAAGGGATCGTGATATGAACTGAACAAGTTCTTGCAATGCTAACATAGTATAATTTCATCTCAACAGTATTTCTATGAAATAACACATACTTGGAATAATTTTTGTGGAGAAGCACATACTCATGAAGAGTCTAAAAAAGTAATCTCTTAAAGAATGATTATGCTCATACATTGTTTGCTCTGCACGATGGGCTTTCTGTGACATACCACCGTAGTTTAACATCATATTACGTACGTTCGTAAACTGTTACCATCCCCTGTATATCTCCAAATAGGCATTGTCTTGGAATAGTTACATGTTCATGAAAATAAATATCAAATAATAATAAAGTAAACTTCATAGTGTATTTTAAATGAACACCATCTGAAATTTAAGTATGTGATATACGAGTATGTGAGTATGTGGGTATGAGTAAGTACATGGTACCATATATGTGTGTGTATGTGCGAGTTTGAGTATGAGTGTGAAAGCCCCCCCATATACTTACAGGGATACTAACCCACCCACCCACCCATACAAATACAGAGATACTTACCCACCCGCCCACCCATACACATACAGTGATAGTGACCCACTGGCCCACCAATACACGTACAGTGGTACTAACCCATCCGCCTACCCATATACTTACAGTGATACTAACCCACCCACCCACCCATACACATACAATGATACAGACCCACCCGCTCACCCATATACTTACAGTGATACTAATCCACCCGCCCACCCATACAAATACAGTGATACTGATTTGTATGTGTCACTTAAAGAACTTAAAGACTTAAGTGATACAACTTAAAGAATACAGGTGTAAATTGTATGTTATGTAGAATTTAATATATTGTAAAATTCAGTTCGGTATTTACTTTAAGTTACTTTTATTGTAGCCTAACTAAGATTGTTAATTAAGGTAAGTGTGAAGTTTAAGTTACTTAATTAGTGTAATTGATACGCGGAAAATGTATTTTTAAAGTATCATATTATTTATTTTTTTATGTATTTATAGCTTTTACAATGATGTAATGTTGTTTTTGGTAGTAAAGTTAATATTAATATTAGGGGACACCCCTGCACGCTTCGCGTGCCTGTCCCGACGCTCGATACATCTCGGCATGGGACTTCGACTACAAATAATAGTAGGTTACCTGTATAATGTAAAATCACAATATTAAATTTATTTACAGTATTTCACTCACACTACTTGCGTTCCTACCTACCTATTTATTAGTTCAAATACCCAATGTTATTACTGAGCTATTTAAAACGTGTTCATTTCATTTGTTTTTGTTTAACAGCTGAAGAGTTAACTTATAGTATAATATTAAAAATACATCAGTAGTATAATAGCCCAGTCAATAAAGGTTTTTTATCGCAACTAATTAGTGGAAAGCTGGATTTGATATATGTGATAGAACCACATAAAACATGTATTTTCCCAAAAGTCCCCACTTCTCCCCCTTGAGCTTTCCCCCCCACCCCCCTTCAAACCTGGGAATAACAGTGGTTCACTTTATTGGCCATAAGTCGAATATTACTTGCACTACCGTGTTGGAATTATTTTTATATTATTTATAATTAGTTTCTCTACAACTATTGTTAGAAATAATTTTTTCTGAAACCAATATTTAAAAAGATATGACATTAAAACTTTGATAAAAGTTATGTTTTAGGGTACACAGTTTTATTTTCTCCTATATATTTTTTATAATAAAAATAATTCACATATATGTTTCGAACAAAAGTTGTAGTATATTTCTTAAGGTTTAAAAATATATTATTGGTTTGTCATCTGAGCGTACTGATGTAGAATGGGGCGACGGCAAAGAGAGCGTGTGCGAGCAACTTGAACACTTCCGCGCCGCGTTGCGTCGGCGCATCGTACGCAGTCCCACTTACATTAGTTCTCAAGTGTTTGATTCATGTTAAGTGATAACTACTAAAATGACTTTTGTCTAAATGGAACAGTGGACTGCAATAATTATTTATGTAAATGGAACTTATATTTGAACTACGTAACATTATTTGTCTATTTGCTTATGTATATATATTGCCAGTTTTGGTTCGGGGGATATTCCCTACTCTTTGCTTTGCTTACGTTACAAAGAGCTTTCCATTATCCACCACCTATGGACCCGCTGTGTCCCGGACTGGCAAAAACCGGCAGCTGGCATGACAGTAATAACAAAAAGAGGTAAACAATTTTCCTTCAATTTCCATTTCATGTCAGCATCACGGACCACCCACCCACCTCAAAAAATACAAAAATACTATACAGATTTTAAGTTCTATTTTAATAAATTTCATATTATACAGTTTGTAGTTCAACACGTTTTTATTTACAGTATTTTATACAATTTTGTATCACTTTAACAGTGATTCACTTCAAATCATGGCTTGAGGTTTATCTTTACAAGTCAAAAAAGTCGTCCGTTTCTTCGTCCAGTGTTGGGGAGTTAAGACACGACAATCCATTGCAATTTTCACACATTGGAGAACACTTTACTCCAGATTTTCTGCATTTGCAGTAATCTCCGCATGGTTTCTTACATGTGCATGATAGGAGATATAGAAGGTCATCAGGGGCAAACGCCTTTGTACTGGGAACTGGTTTTAAAACCCTCTTCGTCACGCCACTTTCTTTTGTAGTTTCATACTTCCATCCCCAATCAGTAGGCGGGAGTTTATTTCCAACCCAGAGCTGTACTTGAAGGTAAACTCGTAACAAGTGTTGGTGAGCTGCTTCCGATGTAGGTGGTAACTTAACTATGTCAAAGTTAGATTTTAGGGTAGATTTCGTCGTGATCGATGTGAATTTGAAATATCGACCCTCGTTCAAATTTGAGTACTTGCTAAGTCCATAAAGTTCAAGGATAAACTTTTCACCATTTTCTAACAGCTCGCCACGAGATGAATTTTCAATAAGAAATTTCTCCGCTTGAAATTTAACTTGTGGTTTTGTTTTCAAAGCTTCGACAGCTTTTGTTTTCCCCAAGCCATAAAAATCTGACAATATCCAAATCAGCATCAGCCTCAGAAATTACTGAGTAGATTCCACTATTACGTAGTTCTTCGTTTAACAGCGATATCAATTTTCTCTTGTTGTTTTTGTTTGATAGAAATGGCTCCTTTTTTGTAATACATACTGTACTCATATCAAACTCGATATTGCAAGATGAATTTTTTTCAGATCGTCTTGATTGTTCTCACAGTACCCACACACGTACTGTGATATTTACCCACTCGCCCACCCACACACGTACTGTGGTATTGACTCACCCACCCACCCACACACGTACTGTGTTATTGACCCACCCGCCCACCCACACACGTACTGTGGTATTGACCCACCTGCCCACCCACACACGTACTGTGGTATTGATTAACCCTTTGTTGTGGGTTCTGTGGGGTATCCATCAAACACAATGGTTGCGTTGTTTCCATATTTATTTATGACATAAGAACAGTAATTTTTTATTATGTCTCCATATGTAGATTCCTTTTGCCAGGGAACAGAATGCAGAAGAAAACCTCCATCAATTACCACACTTACATTTTCTCCTTGTTTACGTCATCTGTAATTCCTTCAGTGAATACTTTAAGGAATGAAGATTTCGTACCTTTTCGTAATGAAAAGTCGTCAAACAAGAAGGGTGGCAAAGAAGCTAGTTCGTAACCAAGGTACAATTTTAATTTGCTTGGACTGTTACAGACACATAAAATGCGATTGAACAACTGTTGTGGGTTCACTGCTACTTCTTTCGAACAAATAGCTACGGACTTGTGACTTGCTTGAGTCACAACTATATCCTTCCTCTTCAATTGTAGTTCAGAAAAGGTTTTTCCTTTCATTTTTTCCATACTTGCTTTTCCTATCTCGTAAGCGTTGTCTCAGTTTACATTGTCATCAGATATAAAACCTGAATACAAAGAAACTAATTCTCCTGAAAGTTTTGTGAATGGATTGTGCTGGGTTAGCCATAAAGTGAATTTTTCGATATCAATCATCTCTCATTTTTTGTGATTGTCGTAATTCAACATGTTGTTCGCTGAAGGTTATTTTACTTCCGAGGAACTCCTCGACAGCTTCATGTACTTTGATGTAATAGGGAATTCCGAGAACCATTTTGATAATGTGCTGTCCGTAATCCCCCTACCATGAGTCAAGCCTCCAATTGATTTCATTGGCCGCATAAGGCATTGCTCAATCGTCATATCGGTCCAAACCCCTGACCACAGTTTTCCACTTCTGCTTACAGTAAAATACCCTTTGTTAACGTCATATTCTTCTTTGGTAAGTTTTGACTCCAACTGAAGCATCTCTTGCACATACATGTGAGCTGATTTTGCATAGGGGAGGTGTCCAGCAGCATGGAAATAGGGTAACATTTCGGGGAATATCCCCCCGAACCAAAACTGGCAATATATATACATAAGCAAATATACAAATAATGTTACGTAGTTCAAATATAAGTTCCATTTACATAAATAATTATTGCAGTCCACTGTTCCATTTAGACAAAAGTCATTTTAGTAGTTATCACTTAACATGAATCAAACACTTGAGAACTAATGTAAGTGGGACTGCGTACGATGCGCCGACGCAACGCGGCGCGGAAGTGTTCAAGTTGCTCGCACACGCTCTCTTTGCCGTCGCCCCATTCTACATCAGTACGCTCAGATGACAAACCAATAATATATTTTTAAACCTTAAGAAATATACTACAACTTTTGTTCGAAACATATATGTGTATTATTTTTATTATAAAAAATATATAGGGGAAAATAAAACTGTGTACTCTAAAACATAACTTTTACCAACGTTTTAATGTCATATCTTTTTTAATATTGGTTTCAGAAAAAATTCTTTCAAACAAAAGTTGTAGAAAAACTAATTATAAATAATATAAAAATAATTCCAACACGGTAGTGCAAGTAATATTTGACTTATGGCCAATAAAGTGAACCACTGTTATTCCCAGGTTTGAAGGGGGGTGGGGGGGAAAGCTCAAGGGGGAGAAGTGGGGACTTTTGGGAAAATATATGTTTTATGTGGTTCTATCACATATATCAAATCCAGCTTTCCACCAATTAGTTGCGACAAAGGGTAATTTTTTCCCTTTATTTACTGGGCTATAATGTCAAACATACAAAATAAACGTGTTTATTTATTTAGCCGCTAATTTACTAAAATCAACCTAATCATCAACCTAAAATCAACCTTATGGAATAACCTTTTAGGGGCAGTTTCTACTCCTCAGGTCCTAAAGAAGTAGTGGTTTCCTCTTTAAGACCTAAAGAAACAGTGTACAAAATTGCAGCTCTCTACCTACATGGGAAGTTGGAGAATTAGTGATGAGTGAGTGAGCCAGGGCTTTTGCCTTTTGCCTTTTATTTATATAAATTGTAATTGTTATGTTTGTAGATGGTACGTACCCTCGTGAACCTACATTTTGTACGGCGAACCACACTGTTTTCTTGTGAAGCGTATATTTCCAGGGTACAATTGATTAGTTCTGAACGAGTGTGTTAAATAATGTTGGTAAGGGAACAGCAATGTCTACCTTAGTTTTTGTTCGTATGGAGCTACAACTGATAATCTAAACTTATTAAATTTGTAGAGTAGCACAATACTGTTCAATTATGTCTGTGTTTTTTGTTTTTGTTTTATTGTGTCTAACCACTTTACTAATAACCCATACTTTCATATACCACAGTTTGCTCTCTTGTAATTTTATATGGCGATCTATTATATGTTTGTAATTTGTTTTTTAACTTTGTTTGATCTCCTCTAACATAAATTTTTGGAATGCCATCTTCGTTGTATTCAAGTGCCTTAACAGAGAAAATTTTAGCCTATATAATCAACAAGGAGACCACCACCAGGTTAGTTAAATGTATTTAGTACAAATTAATTAAAATTTATATTTTTACTTATTTGGTTTTGTTGGGGCTACATTTATATCTAGTCAAAATAATATTTGTTTGTTAATTTTTTATTGTTTTTTCAGGTGAGTACTGATTGAAAAGTCGTCAGTTATTTTTAGTAAGTAATAGTTAAATTCCTTGAACATCATTGACTAAAATAATCTAGATACTTATTTCTTATGTGCAATTAGAGATTGTGTTATTATGTAAAAAGGTGGGGTAGTGGTTATTTCAATAACTTATATAGCTTATTAAGAACTGTAACTTATAACAGAAGTTCTAGCCCACAGTAACGTTTGCTGATGATGTGAATTTTCAAAATACAAAGCAAATATGCAAATATATTTGTGTAACTATCACTTTACAAGTTTTGTCTAAATATCATCACAACTACGGCTTATTAAATATCAAGATATCTTCAGTTTATTTAATTGTTTCCTATTACATCGTGATTTGGTACTATCGTTAGATGTCTCGGTACTATCGTTAGATGTCTCGGTACTAATCGTTAGATGTCTCGGTACTGTCGTTAGATGTCTCGGTACTATCGTTAGATGTCACAGTACTATCGTTAGATGTCACGTTACTATCGTTAGATGTCTCGGTACTATCGTTAGATGTCTCGGTACTATCGTTAGATGTCTCGGTACTATCGTTAGATGTCTCGGTACTTTCAAATCGTATTGAAGTGTCATTTACTAAATTTGCAATGTGTATTTGCGTATTATGCTTCTTTGACTCAATACATATTAAATCACACAATATTTTTAGAATTTATAAGAATTTCATATACCTTTTTGTAACATTCTTTTTTGAATGTTATGTATTTTATCATTACTGAGTTTTTTGAGGGAAAGAATTCAATTTACCATAAAAGTATTTGGTTTGTCTCTAATGCATAAGTAGCCTTTTTGTACAGTAGATCCTTTATCCTTTTTTATTATATTTTGGTTCCCAAATTCTAAGTAGGATGAATCAAAATCTGCTTACGTTTTCTGTTCGAAGAGTCAGTTGTAAGGAGCCGTCTGTTCACAGAGTACGTACGTCAAGAACGGTCTGATCGTAGCATTGACTCCCTTGACGTACTTTTCATAAACTGACGGGCTGTGTCCTCAATGATGTTAGGCTTTCGAGAAGCTTTTTTGGAAAACTTATACTTATTCAAAGGATAATACCTTCATATCTACTCGATTTGCCATATTGCTGAAGATTTTTTTCTTGCCAAATAATGGATCTTACTGCTAATAGGAACTACAATTATTGAACAAAATCTTGTTATTATTTTGTTTAATATTTTATCCTATACACAAAGGATTGTTCAATGTCTCATTGACCTGTTTTCCCTCTGCTGTGACTCGCTGGAGATTCATATCGGCTGGACATCTAATGATCACATTTGTAGCTCGTCCTAAATATCACTTGTCATCTAAACATCATTAATTCTGTTGTAAAGAACTAAGATGTCCGTTCACTGTGACACATTCTTGTGTCACACTCATTCAGTCCAGTCCATTGAGTAACAACTACCATTAGAGACGTCCATCCATCAAGGAGCAGGCCTACACCTGACGTCTCTGCATCAATCTCTGAGGTTACAACAGAAACTTGTTTCTGGAGAACTTCACATGTTTCGTTTTATCATTTATGTTTCCACTGTATTCAATTACACTAACTCGTATGCGGAAACTCCACATGTGAAGCAAATTTACAAAATACTTTGGTTTCGATACAGTTATATCAATGTGTTATCGTTGTTGTTTGAAAGTTATTTATTAGCATTGGATTGTTCATGATATGAAGATAATATTTGGAGACTTCCAATGCTTCGAGTGTTTAAGAAACAAACACAACGTTTCGACAGGTATAACAAACTCCTCAAATACGAACTTTGACGGTCGTGGTGAGTTGATCTCGTGAGTGTAGTGGTGCGAGGCCTCCTTCCTCCCGCCTCAGTGGAATTCGAAGCTGGTTGGATAAGTTGAATATTTTGTCTATTTAATAACCTGCTCCATGTTTTGAAGAATTTTATCATATTTTTGCATTTATTTCGTGTCTCATCGAATATTTTGTCTGTTTGAATAACCTGATCTATGCTCTGTTGTTTTTTTTTCATAATTTGCATTTATGTTTTTTATATAATTGAGTACTTGGTCTATTTAATAACTTGCTCTGTGTTTTGTTGACTGATTTTGCATTTCTTTTGTATTTCATATTGTTTATTATATTTTGTATAATTATGTTATGTGTGATAGTTTTTTAAGAACTTTTGACTTTCAATTGTAATCTTTAGTATCTAGCATGTAGTATTAGGTCTTGTCTGTTTAATATGGGTTAAGGGGGAAAATGTTTTAGATGTAGGCTAAGTTAGTAAGTACACTTGAAGACGGCAGGAGTTTGTTATACCTGTCGAAACGTTGTGTTTTTTTCTTAAACACTCAAAGCATTGGAAAACTCCAAATATTATCGACATATCGTGGTGGCTATATATATGTTGATATGCCTTTTTGGCTTTCATAAGATTTAGGGTAGTAAATTAACATTAAATTCAAATTCAACTGCCTGATGCAGTTTTAATTTGCTTATAAACAAGCATTTAAAGCAGGTCTAAATGAACCTTTTCATATAGACAATTCGTGAAAGTTTAAAACATATTTTTTGATTTGTTACAGGGCAGTAATCATATTAACAGTTCGATCCCAATCAGAATCATAATACATTTTGAGAAGGATCAGCTGATACCACAGGCTGTTCATTTGTCATTTTGCTATTAACTAATGACACTTTCTAAGGAATAGTCAGCCTTAATTTGTAACAATGACTACATTCGCTCATCTACACTCAACACACTCATTCGAAATCCATAATCGCCCATATCTTGACGATCGGCGTCTTATGAATAAATAAATAAAATAAAAACTCTTTCTATTCTTGTAAAATACAGTGTCTCGTAAGTAGGCAGCCAACCCAAGGAGGTTATTCCAAAGGTCAGAACACAAAAAATATCAGTAAAAACCTGTAAGACAATAATATACTAAATAATTTAGTCTCACAAATCATGGTATACATATTTTTATAATCGAACTACTATATTATCAACAGAGAAATTGATATTGTTATCTAATAATAACGGAATTTACTGGCCAGGAAATCCTTTTTATTTCAGAAACAATTTTAATTTTTCAGTTAATAGCTGTTCAATCTTAGAAAAAGCTATACCACAATTCGTGGGACTGGATATTTTAACGTATTTTGTCTTACAGGTTTAACTAAAAATTAAGGTTTTAGAGATATTTAGCTTTACAAATTTTAAATGGCCACCATTAAAAGAAAAATACTGGCTTACAGAAATTAAATCTTTAAGGAATATATAAACTATTAAGATCAAGATTCGTCCTAAGTTTAATGCTCATAAGTGGTGTCTGAGATATTAAACTTGTTGTAAACATTATATACAGACAGATGGACGGAAATTGGGTAAGATAAACCATATTCACATGACATTTTTTGTTTGTTTCGACCTTTGGAAACCCCTCCTGAGGTTTGACTGTACGAGATATCTTGAATATGTTGAAAACATTTACCTGGTTAGTAAAATGGCATTTTGTGTTCTAAATATATTGAGAATATTGATAGAAATTAGATCTAAGATATGTGTTTATGTAGGGACGAAAATCAATAATTGATGTATACTAATTTAGAGTAAAATAGAAGTCCATACCAATATGTATCGTATTTTATTTAACAACAGTTTAGTATAAAACAAACTGAATGTAGGCCTACTGACTTCCAAATACGTATTGTTAAACTAACAGAAACATTAAATATTTAATGTTTTAGGCTATTGACAATGAACAGGTTACTTACCTGCCAGAAGCCGACAAAATTTTTATTGGCATTTTCAAGGAGAATATTGACCAATAAGACCTTTTTAAAATAATGTTATGTCCAAGAGAGTTGCGTTAATGTGGCGATTCGCAAGAAAGACGGCTAAACAGTTGTGAAGTGAACTAAAACTTCTCTAATTAACATCGTTTCAAAGTAATATTATTTAGTTATTAAATAGTTATGACGTATTTTAAAGGGTATGCCTTTGTGTCAAGTTAACAAACAACTCATAAATATGACGGGCAAGCATTCAATTAGTATGGTAATCTAAATGTGCCTATACTAGTTAATTTTTACACTTATTTCGTCCTATTTCAATACAACTGTCCAAAAATAGAACAGTTTAGAATGTAAATGAAAGGGAACAAGTGTTCAATCTATTTATTCTATGTAGGTGATGAGCAATTTCAAATTGTCATCCTAATTGTCAACTATTTCCATAATTATATGAAAGCATATTAAAAGATGAAACAAATAAATAAGACTGATTATAATTAGGAATAATACAAGTTGTAATCGTACCAATACTGCAACATTTAGTTCACCATTAGTGTTCCAGCTAGCGTTACTACGTTAACAATAACATAAAATAAAATGTGAAAAGTTTCAAACTGTTACATCTAGAGAAAAAGAACATGAAGTTTCTTTGATTCCAACCAAACGTACGGCATTAAAAATATAATAAAATAAAAAATTTCAAACTGTTCGAGAGAAAAAGAACATGAAGCTTCTTTGATTCCAACCAAACGTACGACATTAAAAATATTATAAAATAAAAAAGTTTAAAACTGTTCTAGAGAAAAAGAACAAGAAGTTTCTTTGATTCCAACCAACCCCGTACGGCATTAGAAATATCATAAAATAAAAAATTGGCAAACTGTTCTAGAGATAAAGAACATGAAGCTTCTTTGATTCCAACCGAACGTACTTTAAAGGTCAGCAAGGTAGCCAGCGGTGACAACCGTTTCGAAACCACTAGCTGTTGATTTATCGAGGTACACTTTCCTCAGCACGGTGCTGACCTTATCACTACAGTTCGGAGTCGATAATTACTATCCGGTGAAATTTAACACTTTTATTTTGGAGCAGTTTTTGTTCCGTGGACAACGGAGTTTGGAAACACGTAGCAAGCTATTGCGATATTGATTTTGACCAAATTTATTTAAATAAGTCGATTACCAAACTACACCTTTTTTATACCGACTCGTACTACATACGCAGTCACATCCTTGTCGTATTTCAATTAAAAATTATTAAGGAGCGTTTCATTGTAATAGTAGTATTAATATACTGTCATAGGATAGATCCTGGATTAGGCCTACTACTAGTAGTGATTCAACATTCCTACTACCCAACCAACTGTCATAGGATAGATCCTGGATTAGGCCTACTACTAGTAGTGATTCAATATTACCACTACCCAACCAACTGTCATAGGATATATCCTGGATTAGGCCTTCTACTAGTAGTGATTCAATATTACCACTACCCAACCAACTATCATAGGATATTTCCTGGATTAGGCCTTCTACTAGTAGTGATTCAATATTACCACTACCCAACCAACTGTCATAGGATGTATCCTGGATTAGGCCTTCTACTAGTAGTGATTCAATATTACCACTACCCAACCAACTGTCATAGGATATATCCTGGATTAGGCCTTCTACTAGTAGTGATTCAATATTACCACTACCCAACCAACTGTCATAGGATATATCCTCGATTAGGCCTTCTACTAGTAGTGATTCAATATTACCACTACCCAACCAACTGTCATAGGATATATCCTGGATTAGGCCTTCTACTAGTAGTGATTCAATATTACCACTACCCAACCAACTGTCATAGGATATATCCTGGATTAGGCCTTCTACTAGTAGTGATTCAATATTACCACTACCCATCATCCATTCGTGATGCCAAGAAGGCTTCATGGCAAACCTTTTGTAGGGGCATTGACTCCATCAAAGAGGCAGCCAGAATCCAGAAAATCTTGGCTAGCGAACCCATCAACCCCATGGGCAGTCTTAGAACCAGCTCAGGGGAACTGACAACTCTACCTGGCGAAACGCTCAAGCTCCTTCTGGAGTGTCACTTCCCAGGGAATCGGAATCTCGTTGACGATGCTCTGGAAGTCTCTGGCCCTCGAGAGATTAGCCCTATACCTAGGGCAACTCGAGAGGACTGGAGGCAAGCTAGACGCATAGTCACCGTTTCCAAAGTTAAATGGGCAATCGACAAGTTCAGCCCATTTAAATCGCCAGGAGGCGACGGCATCTTCCCCGCACTGTTGCAGAAGGGCCCACCGAACCTCCACTTTCTACTTTGCGAAATCTTCAGAGCGAGCCTTGCCTTCGGGTATATTCCTCAGTCCTGGAGAGTCAGCAAAGTAGTTTTTATTCCTAAGCAGGGTCGTGGCGACTACACAAACGCCAAATCCTTTAGGCCAATTAGTCTTTCCTCGTTTCTGGTGAAGACCATGGAGAGACTCGTAGAATTTTACATTCGAGAAGGGGCGCTTAAAGACTCCCCTTTACATCGAAATCAGCATGCATATCTCCCGGGGAAGTCTTGTGAGTCTGCCCTCCATTGTCTGGTCAGACACCTTGAACATTCCCTGGAGAATAAAGAAATCGCTCTAGGAGCCTTTTTGGATATTGAGGGGGCATTCAACAACACCTCATATCAGTCAATTATTCGTGCTCTGGGACAACGTGGTGTAGAGCCTACCATTTGTAGGTGGGTCGACCACATGTTACGGGGCAGAAGAATTCAATCAACCCTTCTAAGTGAGGTGGTGGAGATTTCTGCGAGCCGGGGATGCCCGCAGGGGGGAGTTCTTTCACCCCTCCTGTGGGACCTGGTGGTGGATGATCTCCTAGTCAGCCTCACTGAAAAGGGCATTTTCATACAGGGCTATGCGGATGATCTAGTCCTACTGGTCCGTGGCAAGTACCAGGGCACTGTTACGGACATCATGAACGACAGTATGGAAGCAGTGAACTCCTGGTGTGCAAGAGAAGGGCTTGCAATAAACCCTTCCAAGACAGTAATAGTTCCCTTCACCAGGAAAAGGGTTCAGGGCTCCTTCAGAGGCCTGGCCCTTGGGGGGGTGTCTCTGCCTGTTTCATCGTCGGTTAAGTATCTGGGAGTAATCCTTGATCAGAAACTGACATGGAACTTGCATCTTGATAGTCATCCGCAGAGCTAAGTGGTCCTTTGTGACCACTAGGCGCTGTGTGGGCTCTACATGGGGCCTGTCACCCCATGTCTGCCACTGGCTTTACACAGCGGTCATCAAACCACAAGTTACTTACGGGGCTTTGATCTGGTGGCCTAAGGTCAACCAGGTAACAGTCCGGGGTAGGCTTTCTAGCCTACAAAGACTTGCCTGCATGTGCATGACAGGGGCCTTTAGGTCGACCCCTTCTATTGCACTGGAGGTTCTTCTCAACCTGCCGCCCCTTGATCTCTTCATTATTGGAGAGGCTCGGGCGGCGGCTTATAGGCTTCAGCTAACTGGCCACTGGAGGGGGTCCTGCATAGGTCACTCCTCAGTGACCAATCTAGTAAATGACGAGATACTCTCAATGAAGTCTGACTTTGTTGGGACTAAGCTCCTTTTCGCTAGACCCTATACTGTGGACCTCAGGTCGAGGGAGTACTGGGACGGTGTTGGTAGCCCGGTTTCTTCTCACGACCGAGTTGTGTGGTTCACAGACGGGTCTAGAATGGGCAACAGAGCTGGATTTGGCGTCTATACTGGCAACCCTAGGACCAACGCTAGCGTGAGCCTGGGAGCGTATGGCACCGTCTTCCAAGCTGAAGTCACCGCAATCCTTCATTGTGCCGCCCAGGCGGTCGAGAGAGGGGTTTGTGGGAAATACATCCGCATCCTCTCAGACAGTCAGGCGGCCTTAGGGGCTCTGGACTCCTGGAAGGTCTCGTCTGGTCTAGTCTGGGAATGCGTGGAGACCCTCAGTATCCTGGGATCAAGAAACCAGGTCTCGCTGGAATGGATCCCAGGACATAGGGGACTAGAAGGCAACGAGCAGGCCGATGCCTTGGCTAGGGAGGGGGCTCTCAAGCCCTTCACTGGTCCTGAGCCGGCCTGCGGCGTTTCGATTACAGCTGCCAAAGCAGCAATTAAAAACTGGGTCAGCGCCAGACATCTGGAAAGATGGCGGCGGTTCCCAGGGCAAAGACTCGGCAAGGTTCTTGTCAAGAAGCCCTCCCAGAAGTTGACTAAGTCACTTCTTGGATTAAACAAATCGCACGTTAGGCTGGTGGTGGGACTCATCACCGGCCACGGCAAATTCCGGAGGCATTTAAGAACGGTGGGACTCTTTGCGGAGGATCCCATCTGTCGCCTCTGTGGGGAGGACGAAGAGTCGGCAGAACACATTGTCCTGGAGTGTGAGGCTCTTGGTGCCAGAAGAAGAGCACTTTTTGAAGGCTCACCTCTGGGACAGTTGGAAATTACCAATCTAGTGAAGAAGCTCCTTGACTTGGTCAAGGGCAGCCAGCTTTACGACGATTAGGCACCGGGATTGGCACAAAAAGCCTTAGGCTTCGTTGCAAGGGTTGGCTGGACCAACTATATATCCCCTTTTAAACTAAACTAAACCACTACCCAACCAACTATCATAGGATATATCCTGGATTAGGCCTTCTACTAGTAGTGATTCAATATTACCACTACCCAACCAACTGTCATAGGATGTATCCTGGATTAGGCCTTCTACTAGTAGTGATTCAATATTACCACTACCCAACCAACTGTCATAGGATATATCCTGGATTAGGCCTTCTACTAGTAGTGATTCAATATTACCACTACCCAACCAACTGTCATAGGATATATCCTGGATTAGGCCTTCTACTAGTAGTGATTCAATATTACCACTACCCAACCAACTGTCATAGGATATATCCTGGATTAGGCCTTCTACTAGTAGTGATTCAACATTACTACTACCCAACCAACTGTCATAGGATATATCCTGGATTAGGCCTTCTACTAGTAGTGATTCAATATTACCACTACCCAACCAACTGTCATAGGATATATCCTGGATTAGGCCTTCTACTAGTAGTGATTCAACATTACTACTACCCAACCAACTGTCATAGGATATATCCTGGATTAGGGCTACTACTAGATTCTGAATAATTTGTTTGGTCTAATTTTTATTGAAAACATTTCTAATAAACGTAATATTAACATTTAAAAAGGGTTTGGCTAAGTTGTATCTAATTCATTTGTAAAAATCGATTACTCTTATACTATTATCATTTTTATCCTATTGTTGTATTTTTTTTATTATAGGCCTATATTATTTGCGTGATTCAGTGAGTGATTTAAAATATAAATTGTGTGATAAAATACTCCACAGTCAAATTCGAAAGTTTTATGAGACTTAAATGTGGAGAGAAAAACATTTTTATTTAGTTTTTAATATAAGGAATGATGTTTTTTCCTAAACATTTTAAGTAATGATATTTAAAATTAAACAAATAACGTGGTTTTGACGTTGGAAATATATAATAATATCATGCCTTTATATATTCATACCATAATGCTATTAAATAATAAACAAAATGTATAAGAAGAATATTTAATTTCCTACTCTTTTTGGACGTAAAAATGAAATATTACGTCGTGAGAACGGTTAGTACAGTCAAGTACGCGAGTATGGTTGGACTGGATCATCTGTAAACGTCCTCCCGCTCATATTAGGTTCAAATAGTCAACTTATTAATTCCTGAATAATTCAGTGACAACTGTATGCTTTTGGATCTTCTCGGCTGACTAATTTCATTAATTCTAGCAAATTTTAACAATATAAATGCATTAATATACATTATTATAGTTACAAAATAAGGAGTAATAAGACTTGGTATTACCATTCCCATTTGGAGCTACAATGGGTCCTCAATATCACATTTCTCTGAAGACGTTTAACAAAGCTAGTTAAAAGCAGCAAATAATAAAACTGTACAATACAAAATGTTATCGTAAGATTGAGAAAACACAAAAAACACGCTAAGGCTTTTGATTTTCACTTTCCAAATTTGTTACAGGTACTTTTGATTTTGACTGAATGAGTAATATTAACTAAATCGTTTTACTACGTTTCTTAACTGTCATAAATGTTTTAATTTTTAAAATTCTCACAATAAATAAATACATAGATATAACCTCTTTCCAAAAAATGTTGAAAAATATTAAATATAGCCGGGTACTCGAGCCAAATTATTTTTCGTTAGTGCGGTCTTTTCCCTCTTATATCCTAGATCTAAGATATAGTATTAAACTACTTCAAATCAAATCAATCTTTATTCAAATATAGTACAATAAAGTCTGTACAAAGAATATTATCAAAAATAGTCATAAACTATAATATAATCCTACAAAAGCTAGATATAGTGCCCAGTGACATTCACAGCATTCTTACATAATTATTGTTTAGTAAACAGAATGCTTTATTAATTTAGAAAGTCTTTCAGTTATTTTTAAAATTGGATGTAGTTTTTTATATTTTCATGTGATCTGGAAAAATATTGAAGAACTTAGCACCTATGTATGTTGATTTTTTGTTTGTTTGTAAAATTAAAAATCATGTTTTGGTAGAGTCTTATTTTGTTTTCCTCTGGTATTAATACCTCTGGAGATCACAGTTTTCTTTAACGTGATTTTCCTGGTTTTTAACATACATTATAGAGTCCTTTCATGGTTTTTAACATACATTATAGAGTCCAACATATACAAGCTCCAAACAGTTAATATTCTCAAACTTCTTAATTGTTCTTTAACAGATTCGTCATATTTTTTATTTAAAATTATTCCTACAGTTTTTTTGCACGCCTAATATTCTGTTTAGATTTTGAGATGAGGTTCCTCCTTAAATTAAAATTCCATAGGCTATGTGAGACTCGATGTTTGCATGGAAAATAATTTGAAGAGTATCACTGTTACAGAATAAAGACAGTAGTACTCGTATATACAATCCATGAACTAAGTGGGCTCAGCTGTTGTATTTTCTTTTTTTAATAATTTAAAATTGTGTTTGTCTGTAATATGAACCGATCCATCAGTCATAACTAGATAAGACCCTAAGCAATTTTAATTTGTTGAACATTAGATACCGGGAATAAGAAAAAATATCTAATTTACTACATTACTATTTACTGGATGGGTGAGCAGTACGTTTAGCGTGAACGATAATGTTGAAATTAGCGTGCCTAAGGGACGGACAAAAAATATATTGCTCAAACACGTTTTACGTAATAAATTATTTAGTATATAGTACTTTATAAGTTTTTTAAGCCTCTTTGTGTTATACAGTTGGGGACCTCGAAGTGTCCAAAGTGTCGCCGGTGTCTGGACCGTTTTACAGTGTCGTTACTCAGGATGTACATTCGACTGCTCTGAAGGATTCCAGACATGCAGCTGGCTGGAATAATCCAAAGGCCCAGTATAACATTTTATTTTAGATTTTAAGGGAAAATGTTGGGTAACTTTTACGGGATTTATAAAATATGGCAGGGATTAAATTGACAATTTATCTATTTACTCCAACAGTTCAATAACCTAATACAAATTGCTATGTATTTGCAGCACTAATCAAGTTAATAAAGTAACTAGTAAGAAAAACGTTGGAAAAATAATTTTGGTAAATTATATGTTGTTTGTTTAATGAGGTACTAGAAGTATTTTATTAGAATTTTATTCGTAAAAAAACTTGCATCAGATACTAAATTCCATGAACTTGAATCAGATACCCAACCCCGTGAAATTGAATGAAATTGAATCCAAAATAAAACTACAAATACCAAACTTCATGAACTTAAATATTAAACTACAAACACAACATTCCGTGAAGTTGTATATCAAACTAAAAATACCAAAGTTTGTGAAGTTGAGTACCACACACTCCCGATACCAAGCTGCATGAATTTGAATTGCAAACTTCAAATACTTATCAGAATGAATAAAACAATTCAACCTTCCCCGCGAGGTGAATTAAAAATTGAAAAAAACCTACTCCATGAAGTTGAATATCAAATTACAAATACCAAACTCAGTGAAATTGAATAAATAAATAAATGCCAAACTCGGTCATGTTGAATATAAATGAAAAATACCAAACTTCATGAAGTTGAATGGCTAACTCCAAATACCAAACCATGTTAAGTTTAATAGCTAACTCAAAATACCAAACTCCATGAAATTGAACAACACATTCCGATTAATAAACTTAGTGAAGTTGAATAACAAAATCCAAATACCAAACTCCTTGAAGCAAAACTTCAAATTCCAAGTAACAAATTCGATGATTAGAGCTATATTATTCGTTCAATCCCAGAAAATCCAACCTGTAACTCTTACGACATACTTAATAACTGAGATACTACTTTGCCAAAGGATAGATAGAGGGAAGGCAGTAAATTTGTCCAGGAAATATAGATCCAGATAGCAGACGCAGAAATGTGCGGTACTGTAAAAAGAGTGGGCTGAGTTTATTGCTGCGCGGTACACCGTATATAATCTAGAGGCAAGTATCGAAATACCGAGGTGTGTCAAAGCGTGTTGACAGCATTGTTGTATAGATAAACTCTAGTTTCTCGATGAGTATCCCTATCGATATCTTCTGTGATAACTCTAATCTACTTCCTGATTTTTTGGCGAGTTTGTGGAGTTGATATATTAAACCATTTTTAACTGTTGAAAAATTTGCAAGGGATCATCGTCAGTTAGTAAACGACAAAGTAAGACAATTATTAAAATTTTAGGATTAATTTCATAACCAGAAGTAGCAAGAAAACGATGGATCATGTAAATAAGCACCTAAACCAGTTTAGCCGAGATTTCTGGTTAGGTTTAGTAAATAAATTAATATTTGATTAGATATAGTAATAATATTCGAATATATTATTGAAATATAAATCCTACTGGCTTCCCTACGTTGTTTTAGTGTCCGGCCAGTCCAGCATCGTTAACGAGAAGAACCAATCGGAGTGGCATATCGTTAATGAAGTAGTTTGCTACTCTGAACTGCCTCTGATTAATTCAGTCACATGTCAAAATAATTTTGCCGATTCAGAACAGATAAATCTCTTCTCATCGATGAATATAAAAAGAATAATATTTGTAGTTGTCATGTCTAATGATTGGATATATTTGAAATCTCTACTTTGTTGAGATAAAAAAAAAATCTACGAGTAAGGAGCCTTCTACATGTTAGTACAGACTCGGAAGTATTTTATGGCTTTTTTAATGAAAAAAGACCAATTAAAATGAAACATCGTGTCGGTTCTAGTTACTCACCTAAGGATCCAATTGACTCATCTTCTCGTGCCTTTCACGACGGCAGTCCTGCAACACTTTTTCTCACATCGTATGAACAGGAATTACTCAAACTATTGAACGAACCAAAAATGTTGGGTAAGTTTCGCCTAATGATCATCATCCTTTAAGACTATGTCGTCAAGTGCTGTTAGAAATAAATGTATTGTGATACACATATAAATTCTAATTCAATAATATGTGTAAACGAATATAAAAGTAATAAATTATTATTAATTATGTATTTGTTACTAGGATTAAAACGTAAAAGACAAATTGTAAATATAAATTATGGACCTTATCTGTTAATTGACTAACATTACTTTTTCCGTTAATTCACTGCCAATACGTTTTCCGTTACTTCACTGCCAATACGTTTTCCGTTACTTCACTGCCAATACGTTTTCCGTTACTTCACTAACATTACTTCTTCCGTTAATTCACTGCCAATACGTGTTCCGTTACTTCACTAACATTACTTCTTCCGTTACTTCACTGCCAATACGTTTTCCGTTACTTCACTGCCAATACGTTTTCCGTTACTTCACTAACATTACTTTTTCCGTTAATTCACTGCCAATACGTTTTCCGTTACTTCAATAACATTACTTCTTCCGTTAATTCACTGCCAATACGTTTTTCGTTACTTCACTAACATTACTTTTTCCGTTCATTCACTGCCAATACGTTTTCCGTTACTTCACTAACACTACTTTTATATCGCAATTACGGTCAGGTCAGATTAGGTTAGGTTTGGTTGCTACTCAAGTTGATCGTAAACTGGTTAATCCAATGATTGACTTACCACCGAATGCGCTCTCCGTGTGCAAGTTCTAGGAAACCGATAAAACAAGGCCAGCAATATCAAACTTCTAGCGAATAAGGAATACCACAGTGGACGTAAATATGATTGGGGGACAGTTTTTAGAGCAATATAATATTTATCAAGTGGTAGTGAATAAACGGAAATGATCCTAAATTACACTGTAATATATTAATTAATCTAAAAATAGCTAGACAGTTTCATACTATTGACATTTTAGGTTAATTGCACGAAACATGTGGTGACAAAACTTGTAGTTTATGTTCTTTAGTAGGGGTTAAGTGTCTGTTACACGTATTAGCACTAAAGATTCTGATAAACACACGTCTAAATAAATAAATTCATTTTGAATATTGCAAAAAACAAAGCAAAATATTTTAAGTCTATAATACCTTCTTAGCTACATAAGGTTGCATATTCGCTAGAATTTAAAGCAATATATCAGTTAAGTTTTATGATAAAAATAACCATGAAATAACAACTATGGTCTGTTATTGAATTGATAATTAAACACGATTTTGACATATATCAATACACTAAGGTGCTTTGCAGCATAGTCATAAGGGAAAAAATAATTTCATATGATCGAAATTTAAACAGAATTCATAAATATGAAGATATAGTTAAAAACATAGCTAATTAATTGATATGTAAGATGTAATACAATTTAACAAAATGTCCGTGGTTAATACATGAACGTTCGTTGATTAAAAACTGCAGACACATTCCAAGGACATGACGGTGAAAAGAGCATCAAAATAACGATAGTTTTTAATTAGCATATGATGAAAACATAGCACGTGTTGGTACATATACAGTACAAGTAAACGTCACACAACACAAATTTATTACAATATAAGCACAAAATGCACAAATATATTACAATACAAGTACAAAATGCACAAATATTATGGTGATCGATTTCGGTGAACCACGCTCACCTTCCTCAAACCAGAGGGATCCACAAAAGAATCAAAAGACCAGTTTGTGTTCTTTTATGAATCCCTCTGGTCTGAGGAAGGTGAGCGTGGTTCACGGAAACCGATCACCATAATATTTGTGCATTTTGTGCTTATATTGTAATAAATTTGTGTTGTGTGACGTTTACTTGTACTGAAAATAACAATATAATAACTGGATTCATATAGTAAAAAAACTGTATTTGTATCTATGATTTTCTGAAATGGAGGGTTTGTATGTAAAATATAAATATTGCCTCTAAGAAATCGAGTGAAGAATAAGAAGTTTATGAAGTGGATGGCTCAAGTTCTCTGATTTATCACCAACAACTAGCAGGAAATGTGACTTTATCTTCACTTGGACTGGAGCTGGACACTCCATTACCCAGGTGGCGGCATCTGACGGATGATTATGATGTATAATGAATTTTCCAAAAGATACAACTTCTTTGGTAAATTCCAAGGATGAGAATATTCCATTAGTGTGAATTCTGTAACAAGTTTTTACGGAAGAGATCTGAAATAAGTCGCATAACATATCAAAGCACAATTTGAGACTTTTTATAAGAATATTTTCTTTCGAGGAGCCAAAATAAGCTAGATAATTATTATCTCAAAGGCCTGTCAGAGTCTTTGTTACTATTCACATACAAATAAGAGAGTTAATTATATGATAAATAAACAACTGTCCGTGTTAGCAGCACTGATAAATTAAAACTTAGTCCTTGTATTATTGATAATATTGTAGACTTGTATTATTATAAAATTCAGTTATAATACTGAATGTTCATAATAAAACACGTTTATTTGTTCTTAAACATCATAAAGTAAGTGTTTTATAACGAAAAATTTATTTTACCTCTTCAGAATAGCACCTGAAGTGTGTTTATAAAGTAAACTTATAACATTTCACAAATAACTGAAGATGTATTTTGCAATACAGCCAGTAATTGATTAATTTGTACTACCCATGATAATACACACCCACTTGGCTGGCCAAAATAAATTACTTGGTATTACCTTACATAAACACATGTTTATAATCTGACTGATCAACAAACAGATCCAACCTTACAGGCAATCTCGTGTATTTTCCTAAACGCGTTTTTAACGCGGTCAGACAGTAAATTACACGAGGGATGGCGAGTGAGTCGTGTCTCGTAATTGTTTGTAACAATGATTATACTTTAAGGATCCAGCTTTGATTATAGACTGATGTTCAAGGTATGACCCTGACACGTTCAGACAAGAATTTATTGTAAATTTGTATTAACTTTACGTTGCACATACATTAGACACATGCCTTCGAGGTGTAGGTCTATAGGTTTTTATTCTAACTAATTCTTAGTACATTTTCATATTATTAGTGAAAATAATTTATAAGTACGTTTTTGCACAGAAAATGGTGTTAATTACAGCTTTTATTATTATTATTAAGTATTTGAATACTATAATATGGTTTATGATAGATTAACAAAAATAGTTATATCGATGCAAATAACTGTTTAGCTGTGTTAAGGTCGACGAATATTATCTGAGCATCTTTAAAGTTGTTTTTGATAAAATATTGTGACTTCAATGATTCTAACAATGTCCCTTAACTACAAACGTAATTAGGACAACCATTTGTATAAGTTGCTAAGTTATTATGTATGTATACAAAGTCATGAAAGTTTTTTTTTAACAGGTGTAGAAATAGTTATGTCCTAAATGCTTATAAAATGAAACTAAGAAACTCTGACAATGTAATAGTGCTTCGACCAAGGAAAACATTTTATACTAAAACATTTCTGGCCCCTATGACATTCAATAGATTACCTAACGATTTAAAAAATTTAGATACTTCGCAAACATTTCTTAGAAAGTTAAGGGATTGGTTACTTACAGTGCAGGACGTAAATAGATTGCTATTCGAAATTCAAAGGTATTTTTTTTTTCGATTGCATATGCTTATGCACGTATATGTATATAACTAGGTATGTGTGTATATGTGTGTACAACAGAGGTTATGATATGTTCAAATATTATATACCTTTAAGTTTTTCTTTATGTTTGTGAGTAAGAATTTATATGTGTTCATATAAATATCTTTTTTATGTTTTTGTTTACATGTGTTTTAGTATAAGAACATAAGGTATTTATATTATATTTAAACCATAAAATCTTATTCTTGAATGTGGCCTACAATAAAGTGTTTTTTTTCAATAAAGTGTATACTTTTTTCAATATGCTTGGGTAAAATTAATGTATTTTTTTAAAGGGAGTTACAGTAAATTTCTTTAAAAGCCGTAAATAATATAATAAAGCATTACATTTTTATATATTTAAATAATCCTATTACAAAGACTGCAACAAATTGAATAATTATTTTATACTATTTCCTCCAAACAGGCCTTGCCTTGGAGGATTAATTTTCCAAAAACACAACCTTTATTTATTGTTCAAATAAAAAACACTGTATTCTTACTTAACTTTTTATCTTGTATTTTTGTAATAATCAGTGAATGTAATTCTGTTCAATTCTGTATAATTTTTGGTCAGCCTGAGCACAAGTGTTATGTTACGTCACAAATATCTTAGTATTAGATATTATATTTATTGTATTGTTTGGTAATTTGTAATTTTGTGTTTTTTGGAAAACTAAGATTATTATTATTATTCTTTTCCTCCGGGTTTTTTTTTGGGTAGAACAGTTTTAAAGTCTGCATGGTCCATGTCCACTAATTGGCAGGCTTGGCTTATGAACTATGAACATTGCTCCTACTTGTGTTTCAGTGTTAGGGTTCCATGATACAAATCAACATTTAAAAAAAATCAAAGAATGATAATATTCTAAATGTAGTCATTCGTATTAAGCAGAAATTAAAAATCATGCAGTAAGTAGACTCGAATTTGAGTAATTTTATTGTTTTAGTGACTACCAACATAAATATAGTCTACATAAATACAATTAATTTGATAACTACAGTATAAGTTAGTAGATGATGTGTAGTAGACGTATCTTCACGACTGTTTAAAAGTTCGCCCCGACGTCAGTCAGCTTAACATATCAGTTTACAGACACCTTGTCGTAAATCCTGCGCATTAGGAAATCATCTGAAGGGAGTCAGCAGGCAGTAACAGAAGACTGCTTCCATCCTCATCAATGGAGCCACCTCTAATGATCACAAGCATAGTGTTGAGGGCTCCAGGATAATTGATAGTTACTGCTTCCAGGAGTGACAGAACCAATCAGGCGCAGATGATAAGGAGGCGGGACCGGGAAGATGAATAGAATGGGAGGGCTACAGGATCTCCTAGTAGAATTCTTTTGATTGAGATTTCTACGCCTTTTAGAACATTTATCTTAATAGTGGGAAAGCTGGTACCATTCCAACTGATGGTAAGAAATAATTTGAAAGTAGGAGTGGCTCTCAATATATTCAGTTTTCAACGAGCAAAGGCAAAAAAAATCTAATCAGATTTTACAATTAGTTTGGTCGAGTTGTTTCGATTAAAATTAAAACAGTTTTTTATGAAGTAAAGCCTCATCACCTAAGATTTAAGAATGAAAACATTTTATAAATATTTGTAGACATAAAAAACTTGATTAAGTAAACTACCATAACGTGGTCCCACTCAACACTTAACTCAATAATTGTAGTTGCCTGACACGTTGAGGCAAGCATCCAATTAGTAAAGTATTTGCATATAGTGGGTGTTTAGTAAAGTGCACGCAACGTTTTAGTTATCATCTAATCACAATCATCTTTGTTTACGTCACGTTTAAACCTGGAAACTGAACGATTTTATTTTTCTATTTTATGAACACTATTAAAAACTATGTGATTTTCAATAAAATAAAAAGGTAATATTTCAATTTCGAAGCGAGCAAAATTGGTTTGTCTTGGTAAAGTAATGAATTATTTTTACTAATAATGGGTGTGATGTAAGAATTGATCGTAAATAATTGATGTACAATTACACTAAATTTATTAATTTATTATTTATTATTTTATTATTTATGGTACCTTACTTGAAGTGCGAATCTAGGTTTGAACTATTGCATTCATCGGAGTGTTTGTCGGTTTTTTTACTTGAAAACTATAAAATCGTATAATGAGGTACAACTATTAAAATATCCACCATCATAAAAAATACCTTGTATCTCTTTTGTGTTAGGGTGGCTGAAAAGCAATAAAAAGATTTTTAATAATACAATATTTGTAATTTCGTATACAGTAATTTTAAATAAAAAGTAAAATAAAGCTTATATTTTATAAAATATTAGTTAATAAAGAACATGACTTTCTTTTCGGTTAAAAACAAATTATACCTTTATGTAATAAGTAAACAAACACTTTTGATTATGATTTCCAAATTTTGTATCTAATTAGACTTTGTCAGCAGAACCCAGTACATAATTATTAATAGCAATGGCTTGAATATAGAGGCAACTGTGTTCCTATGGAGGACATGTATACTTGAGTGTGGAATAATGGCTTGATTGAATATAGAGGCAACTGTGTTCCTATGGAGGACTTGTATACTTGAGCGGGGAACAATGGCTAGATTGAATATAGAGGCAACTGTGTTCCTAAAGAGGACCAGTATACTTGAGCGGGGAACAATGGCTAGATTGAATATAGAGGCAACTGTGTTCCTAAAGAGGACCGGTATACTTGAGCGGGGAACAATGGCTAGATTGAATATAGAGGCAACTGTGTTCCTAAAGAGGACCGGTATACTTGAGCGGGGAACAATGGCTAGATTGAATATAGAGGCAACTGTGTTCCTAAAGAGGAGCGGTATACTTGAGCGGGGAACAATGGCTTGAATATAGAGGCAACTGTGTTCCTAAAGAGGACCGGTATACTTGAGCGGGGAACAACGGCTAGATTGAATATAGAGGCAACTGTGTTCCTATGGAGGACATGTATACTTGAGCGGGGAACAATGGCTTGAATATAGAGGCAACTATGTTCCTATGGAGGACTTGTATACTTGAGCGGGGAACAATGGCTTGAATATGGAGGCAACTCTTTTCCAATGGAGGACTTGTATACTTGAGCGGGGAACAATGGCTTGAATATAGAGGCAACTGTGTTCCTATGGAGGACTTGTATACTTGAGTGGGGAACAATGGCTTGAATATAGAGGCAACTATGTTCCTATGGAGGACATGTATACTTGAGCGGGGAACAATGGCTTGAATATAGAGGCAACTCTTTTCCAATGGAGGACTTGTATACTTGAGCGGGGAACAATGGCTTGAATATAGAGGCAACTCTTTTCCAATGGAGGACTTGTATACTTGAGCGGGGAACAATGGCTTGAATATAGAGGCAACTGTGTTCCTATGGAGGACATGTATACTTGAGCGGGGAACAATGGCTTGAATATAGAGGCAACTCTTTTCCAATGGAGGACTTGTATACTTGAGCGGGGAACAATGGCTTGAATATAGAGGCAACTGTGTTGCTATGGAGGACATGTATACTTGAGCTGAGAACAATGGCTTGAATATAGAGGCAACTGTGTTGCTATGGAGGACATGTATACTTGAGCTGGGAACAATGGCTTGAATATAGAGGCAACTGTGTTGCTATGGAGGACATGTATACTTGAGCCGGGAACAATGGCTTGAATATAGAGGCAACTGTGTTCCTATGGAGGACATGTATACTTGAGCCGGGAACAATGGCTTGAATATAGAGGCAACTGTGTTCCTATGGAGGACATGTATACTTGAGCCGGGAACAATGGCTTGAATATAGAGGCAACTGTGTTGCTATGGAGGACATGTATACTTGAGCCGGGAACAATGGCTTGAATATAGAGGCAACTGTGTTCCTATGGAGGACATGTATACTTGAGCCGGGAACAATGGCTTGAATATAGAGGCAACTGTGTTGCTATGGAGGACATGTATACTTGAGCTGGGAACAATGGCTTGAATATAGAGGCAACTGTGTTCCTATGGAGGACATGTATACTTGAGTGGGGAACAATGGCTTGAATATAGACGCAACTGTGTTCCTATGGAGGACATGTATACTTGAGTGGGGAACAATGGCTTGAATATAGAGGCA
This sequence comes from Stictocephala bisonia, assembly GCA_035578905.1. Taxonomy (NCBI): domain Eukaryota; kingdom Metazoa; phylum Arthropoda; class Insecta; order Hemiptera; family Membracidae; genus Stictocephala; species Stictocephala bisonia. The sequence continues at coordinate 1,877,741 of JAQJVL010000094.1, read as the reverse complement.
ACTGTGTTCCTATGGAGGACATGTATACTTGAGCGGGGATTAGTATCACTGACTCTCCCACTGAACCGGTCGAAATGAATTCTTCTAAGCAATGACATATAGATGTAACACCCGTCTGTGTAAGGAAATTTCGTCAGTCATAATAGTCAATAACAATGGATAGAGTGCTAAGCTGGTTAAGGAGTGCAATCGGTTTTCGGTGTATTCATTATTTCCCAATTCTATTATCAAAGTTATAACTTGTGGCTTTATGAAATGGCAAATTTTGCTGGTTATAAACCACCATTAAGATAAAACCGTTCAAAGTCTAAATTTATTTCTTTATTACTGCGATTTTTACTCATAACTGAAGGGATTAAGTTGTTTTTACTTTAAAAATGTAATAATATATATAATAATTTTTAATACAACATTATTATTTTGATCTAAGTTTTAAATGAAAATACTTTTAAATTTGTTTGAATGAAAGAACATCTGAATCCCTTCAGTTATGTGTAAAAAATGTATTTATATTTGTAGTCATAAAACATTAAATTTTTAATTTTATGAAACGGTTTTGTCTTAATAATGATTTAAAATCACCTAAATTCGTCATTTCATAAGACCAGAAGTTCTAATGAAGTAGTTAAAAGAATGTAAAAAAAATAAATTTTTTCAGTCTCAAGTGAAGGTACATTACTGAAATGAAGTGAAATGGTTTATTGTCACAGAAAATTACATTAGCGTTAAACTGATATTCTGCTACTAACTGTTGACTCGTCAATTGTTACAAAACTACTATCCTAAAGAATTAAAAAAGAAGATATAACAAAATAAAGAGGTTAAATCAGCAACTAATCAATAATTAATACGCAATAATATACTTAATAAATTATTTTTCAGAGTATCTAAAATATAACCCAATCATATAACTGTTTTTGGTTGTAAGATTGGGAAATAATTAACTCACCAAAAACCGATTGTACCACCTAAATTTCTGTTCCTGGTGATGTACTATTGTACAAGACTCTTCCTCCTCGCCACCCCGTGGTCGGAAGTCACGTTAAGACGTTGATCCCATGTTACGTGAAGAGAGGACTCTTAGTCCTAACTTAACCTTGGCAAGGATTCTTTACTTTATTAAACATTTACTATTCAAATTTAGTATTGGATTATTCAAATGAATTTGAAAGACACGATCAGAATATATTTGGCTGTTCTAAAATAAAATTCCATTAATTAATTAAACTCTCTAAGAAGAAACTGACCTATGTTTGTAACAAAGACTACACTCATCCACACAAATGTTCAATCTTTATATTAGTGCATATTTATTGAAATCACTTTTTGTGAATTAAATAAATAATAACGAGAACATATCTAAAATCCAAGAATTTTGTGATTTTAGCAACTTTCGGCAACATTCGATATCGAAAATTCCCATTATATTATTAAATAGCAGCTTTCTAATATTTTTCTAAAAATTCATTTACAAATTAATATCTGATGCTAAAACAAAAAAGAAACAACAATCTTTTTCTCCTTTTTCGTTTTAATAGAACGTGAAAGAGCCAAATAATTTGTTCCAAATGAGCTTTAGTTGTAAAGAGTAAATATGTGTAAACATCACCATTAATTAATTAATTCCTGGTTACGTTAGTAAAGTTTTATATGACACATTACGATTTCAAATGTTTTAGTGAAGTTATGTTCAATCATAAAAAGATGTAGACTTCGAAATGATGATCATTTAGTGATAAATATCAGGCATTAAGAAACTGCAGAGGCCGTCAAACTGAGTCAGCATCCTCCAATTTGTAGCCAAATTCCAACCTCCAAATTCCAATCATTGCGAGTTCTGATACGTTTTCTCATGCCGTTGGCCTTTCGGAACTGATCTTATCTGATCTGTCGCAGTCTTCCTTTACTGCCACTAACAATTTAATGTCTTTCAGGACGACGCCTTTACAGAACTGGCTAAGACAGCTTCTGCAATTATTTCAACAGTAAATATAAAACAACAAATACAGTGATTTTAAAAATCAGTAATCATTTGGAAGGATGAAATATGAAGTAGTAGATTTATACAAATAACACGTCTAAAATTAAACGTGAAATCTGCTTTGGATGATCTTGAACTTGAATATAGTTTCTTTTAGAATTGGCGTGAAACATATGACAAATGTCATTTGGTATATAAAACAGAAATTACTTTTAGTAACATGACCGACTCTTTTAATTATTGATAATTATACAGGGTGTTACAAAAAAGTTGGGCTGGCTATGTATTTTCAGATTCTAAGTGTGATTCTTAGCTAAAAAGCTAGAATATTATTTTTTCAACTTCCGCATTGTTTAGCAGCTAGACGCCAGTTCGTTTTTTCCATAAAACAATTTAAATCTTTGTCGTTATTGTTACGATTGTTACAACATTCGGTAAACGGGTTCATGTTAGAACATAGTAATTAATAATAAAGTATTTTTAAATAATCTTTATTATTTTTCGAAATGGTGGCCAATTTATTTATATTTTAACAAATATCTAAAAAAACAACTAGTTTTATAAAAATTGTGTAAGGCACAAAAACGTTTTTAAACAACTTTCGATTTCCAATGATACCTCATTTGTAAAAATCGCTTAAGAATTATGAATTAACCTTAATTCAGAAAGTATGCTGTTAAAAAATATTGTCAAATTAGTAGCCATTTAGTTTGCATGTAATTTATGAATTCATGAAATCGTTACTTCTAAAGCGATTTTTACAAGTGAGGTATGATTGAAAAGGGAAAGTTGTTTAAACAAATTGTTGTTCTTTCAAAATTGATAAAACCAGTGTTCTTTTAATATTTTTTAAAATAAAAATAAAATAGCCTCTATCTTGAAAATAATAGAGATAATTTTAACATATTTTATTATTAAATACTACCTAATATGAAACCGTTTACTGAGTTTTGAAACAATCGTGAAGATAAGGATGTTAATTGTTTTATGAAAAAAACAAAACGGTGTCTAGCTGCTAAACAAAGCGGAAATTGAAAAAAATATTAATCTTGCTTTTTAGCTTATATTCGCACATAGAATATGAAATGTATAGCCAGTCCAACTTTGTAATCCCAAATATTCTATTTGGTAGTAAAAAATAACATACAATTAATTAAACCTTTTATAAAGATAAAAAAATCACAGATATTATTTTTAGTTCATTAACACAAAATAGTTTTAAATATTTTGAGAAAAGTTTCTAGTTTTTAGATTCTTGAGGTATTCTGAATTAAGTAATTTAGTATTTAGAAACCCGATTATGAAACGCAATGTGTGGTAGTTTAGAACATTGGAAAGTATTATTATATTACCAGTCCCATTCCTTGTGAATCCCTCTGAATAGATAATGGTAAACATATTTACCGAAGTTAATCACCGCAATACACGTGCTTCCTTGTGCTTACATAGTACTGGACTTTTTGACGTTTCATTTGTTTTAAATTAACTATTACACTTTCTATCGTTGGTCAAATTGATTTATTAAAACTAATTGTGCCACAGACGTCAAAATTATGGAGACTTTGACGCTTATCAAATGACGGCTTGTATGTAATTACAAAGGCTGCCAATGTAATTTTATATTCATAATCAATTTACAAAATGTTAAAGATTTAAAAATAAACTTAATAAATAATTAAATGAAGCTAAAAATCGAGGTAATATTCTTCTGTAACGAGCCTGAATCTGAGGGACCCACCATTTAACTAGATTATTATAACTATGAGCTATTATTTGTGGTTAGTAATGGATTTCCAGAGGGGTTTAGGAAAGGCAGTATAATGAAGTTATTCATTTACGTTTGAACAAGTTGTGTTATCGTGAACGAATATCTTAGGAATGGCCCGTGAAGAGTTCGAAATGTCGGTATGTATATTATAATAACCATAACCAATTGATCCACGGCATCCAGAAGACCACCCACCTTTTTATTTAGTATAAATGACCATGGCAGGATATCCAGGAATGTTAGAATGGTAATAATGATATATTTTCAATATTATGCAAGGTATTATTGTTAGTTTTTGTTCTTATTCTCTTCACGGACATACATAAACATGGAGATACAAATGGAGGAGACGAACCTTGCACTTGACTTGCCTATCCGACGGCATGCCTTTCCTCATGTAGAGCTGGTTCCTGTCCACTTAGAGTCCTTACTAGGTGGTCCGGGCAGCAGATGTTGCAATCTATGAGACAACAATGCAAGAATGCCGTCGCCGCCGTCCAGCTGGCCAACAATTGGATCGCAATAGTCAACCGTTACAGTGCTTTGTAACCAATAATGAAGAGTTTTAATGAGATTCCAGGTCTAGCATGAGACAAACCATCTCAGCCCACCTGCAATGTGGCAGAGACTCGAATGTCTGACGCGAGTCAAACCGTCTGAGGTCACCTGCAATGTGGCAGAGACTCGAATGTCTGACGCGAGCCCAACCGTCTGAGCCCACCTGCAATGAGTCAGAGGACTCCAATGTCTGACACGAGTCAGGCCGTCTGAGCCCACCTGCAATATGTCGGAGGCTTCTAATGTCTCACACGAGTCAAGCCGTCTGAGCCCACCTGCAATGTGTCAGTGGACTCCAATGTCTGACACGAGTCAAGCCATCTGAGGTTATCTGCAATGTGTCAGAGACCACCAATGTCTGACACGAGTCAAGCCGTCTGAGCCCACCTGCAATGTGGCAGCAGATATTTTCATGAAAATGGGTTCATTTCATATGGCGTGTTAACATTTAAAGGCTGGAGAGGATTTCATAGCGTTCTAAGTTGGGTTACAGTGTATTACTTTGTACAAAATTCGTGTAGCTTGCTCTTACATTTATTAATAATAGAATACATTTAGTTAATTCCATTCGGTACATGGAATGAAAAATACAAATATTATAAATCACAATTACATTAATATTTTAGTAAGAGTTTTCATTTTTATCATTCAATCACAAAAGTACACGTATGTATTAAAATATATCGATAGTTGTAGTCTTCTTTATAATTCCTAGAGTTCGATTTTCTCTGAATGATTAGTACAAAAAACTCATTTAAAACGTTTATTGCTGGTTCTTTCGAAGTGTAGTCAGTCATTTAAATGATTTTGTCCCTTTATTGTACATTAGCTTATTCGCTCTTCCAACTTATAGATTATTAAGACATTTGTCTATGTTATTTCTTTTGTTTTAATTTGTATAAGGTTGTTATTTCCCGAATGGTACATTTATATATATTTTGAATACCATACTCATGATAGACTTTTTAGATCTATGGTAGTGTTGGCCAACTAATACTACACTGTAAATATATCGTTTTTTATGTTTACTTTATTAAATGTGATGATATGTTAAAAATATCTCCAATGTCACTGTAGTTATATTTTAACTGTACTGTTTATACTTGTATGATGGAAGTTATCTGAGAGAAACATTGCTTGTAGAGGATAGTGTAGTAGAGAGTAGAGATACTGAAAGACTGTACAAGGCGTTTGTTATAAAAGTGCCCCTTACTGCAACTAATCCGCGAGCTCAGCTGGCCTTCTCTAAAGATAGATCTTGAAATTGAAGTCATGGTGACCCCCTGACCCATCACATATTATTAACTGTATTTTATTTTCGTGTCTTGTTTCTTACCGAATTCCTCTTATTAATTATTGCTTACCTTTTCAGTATGTTACTAAAGAACCATACAATGGTTGATCTTCAACCCGATACTGCCTGCACTTCTCGCAGTAATCCGGATCGCGGTCAGTCGGTCCAGCGGCTGCTGACCATTTCGGATGTTCTCAAAGCCGATTTAAATCGCACGTTCTGTCCGTTATGGATTAACGGTAAACAAAATCTTTAACTAATTAAGGCTTGGGTTTCAACCATTTTGGACTTCAGGTTATTTCTGCTTAAGTTTATTTCTTTCGGCCTTTTTCTTTGGTCAGTCCAGAGTTTGTACTCTCAGCCAGGAAGATGTCCGGGTTTTGGAATAAAACGGGTTGTCATTTGAATAATAATACAGCTGTGAACATTTCACAATTAGTTTTGATTCCCAGGTTGGGATCGTTCTGACCACTTATTCAATCAACTACAGCTCATCAGTTATAATTCCACATCAAGTTGATGCAAAAATTGATTCACACGTTTTAATATGCGTCATTTTTTAATTTAAAATCCCTCTAACCACGTATTATTGACGATTTATTCAGAAATTATGAAAATGAATTCTAATTACTGTAGCATATTACAGAGAGCTTTAAGAAAACAAACCTGCCTGATCTGCACATATAGAGCATCTGAAAAAATGTCCAAAAAATCTTAAAATTCTGTATTTTCAGCTTTCAATGATTTAAGCAGAATATATTTTGGAATTTGTTGTGATGAAATTTAAGTGAACTTATATAAATAATGAACTAAAAGACTTATATAATTTTTTATAAAATATATTTTTAAGTAGTTCATTTTGTATCATCATACGATTTGAACATGTTTATTTTAATTTAAATGTGTAATGTTCTGTGAATGTAGTTAAACATAATAAAATATTACACTATTTCTATTTCTTTTTGGATTCGAAAGCTAGTGATTAAAAAATACTTAATTTTACTTATATTACGTCATATTGCAACGTAAACATGAATTACAATAATGTTTACAATGTAAACATGATTTACAAAATAATCACCGATGCACTTCCAGAAAGCATAATAAAAATTAAATTATACAAATAAAATCTTTCTTAGATTTCAATAGTTAATTAATTATTGAAGAATTAATTTTCTCATCTGAATGAATGATTTTTATTTAATTCATCTAACAAATGAGATCGGAGTGAAATCTTAAATAAAAAGAATGATTATGTAAAGTATTGTTTAATACCATACCACGTTAAGAAATTGTAATTCGTCAAAAAAAGATTCAACAAAACATAAGAATGAAGTTCAATTCCAAATAAACAAACAAACTTTCTATCTGGTATAAATATAACTCTAGCTCCTCGTTATAAGTCCAAAGCCATCTTCCCCCGCCCAACAGACTTCCTTTCCAAAGCCATCTGCCCCCGTCCAACAGATTTCCTTTCCAAAGACATCTTCCCCGCCAAACAGACTTCCTTTCCAAAGCCATCTGCCCCCGCCCAACAGACTTCCTTTCCAAAGCCATCATCCCCCGTCCAACAGACTTCCTTTCCAAAGCCATCTGCCCCCGTCCAACAGACTTCCTTTCCAAAGCCATCTGCCGCCGTCCAACAGATTTCCTTTCCAAATCCATCTGCACCCGTCAAACAGATTTCCTTTCCAAAGCCATCTGCCCTCGTCCAACAGACATCCTTTCCAAAGCCATCTGCCCCCGTCCAACAGACTTCCTTTGCAAAGCCACCTGCCCCCGCCCAACAGACTTCCTTTCCAAAGCCATCTGCCCTCGTCCAACAGACTTCCTTTCCAAAGTCATCTGCCCCCGCCCAATAGACTTCCTTTCCAAAGTCATCTGCCCCCACCCAACAGACTTCCTTTCCAAAGCCATCTGCCCCCGTGCAACAGACTTCTTTTCCAAAGCCATCTGCCCCCGACCAACAGATTTCCTTTCAAACACCACTGAGATGGACTTGAGGCTTATACTTTATTGTGACAAATGGTCTATAAATTGAACACAATTAGCGTCGTAGCGGATGTAATAGCCTTCGGATCTACAAGCCCCATGAGTTCTTTGGTCGCCTTTGACTGTGATTCAGTCGGCTTGCTCTCCGATTATCTGTCCCTAATAGGAATTCACTGGGTGGCCATTTTTTCACCCCTGTCACCATACGATCGCTTGGAACTAATTCCATCTCAAACTCATTACACCCTTTGATTGTGTGGACCAAGCGCGGCTTCACGTTGACAGGTTTATGTGGCGATTCTCTAGTAAACGGTACTTTATCGGTAAGTTTGTCGTGACTTGTCGACAAATGATACGTGTACATAGTAAAGTGCCGTAAACACCATAGAGCTAAGATAATTTTTAGTTAAATTGTTATTTTAAGTTATTAACATGAGTTAACACGCTAACTCCAACTTCGTTTGGTTTAATTATAACATGTTGAGGCTGTGTTTTAGTTTGAATGCCTTAATATAAAGCATGTAATTTGTATTGTTACTCACAATTTAGGACTACCTACATTTCTCAGCACAGTTTTAAAATTATGAATTTAGTGATAGCTAATATTGCCATGACTATTTCATTAAACCTGATATACGTCTAGCCATTATTATCTGTTTCTAGTACATTTATTTATCATGTGACGGTTTTCTACTGCATTCTGATAACTTCTGTATTATCAATGTTTTTTTAAAAGAATTTTATATACAGGATGTAACTGAAATACACAGATAAACTTCAACCTTTTTGTTGTTGTTCCTAGAGTCAAAACAAACAAAAAAATCTTATAAATATTTGGTATAAAATGAATAGTCCGTCTGTCTGTTTGTGTTTTATACTTTATAATTTTTTTCTAAGCAACAATGAAAGGCAGGATGTTGATTTTTTTCATCAGAGGTTACAGAATAAACTTTTAACTAAAAGAATTACATTAATTTATTCATCAAAATTCAATAAAAGTTGTACCAAAGTCATAAAATGTTATAAATTTTATTAAAAAACAAACTGTCCCTCACTTATTAAAATCGCACAATACATTTTAAAAATTGTGAAATTACACGTTAAATTTACAACTTTATCAAGTTTTACAAAATTCAGTATTGTACATGTGCTAACATAATTGAATAATCATAGCTGTACATTACGTAATAGTATATTTCATAACAAGAGTGGAAAGTGGGGTTTTGCATGTTCGAGACCATATGTTTGAAGTGCGAGACTTGTCGAGCACTTCAAATGGTCGAGAACATACAAAACACTTTCACTCGAGTTTTGAACGATACTTTTCACTACACTACGGAATAAAAACTCATTTTTGGAATGTTAACTGTTTGTTAAATTATAAACATGTTTTAAAAACAGGTGTTGTTGACTGTGGAAAATTTTCGGTTGTAAACAATGTTACTTTCGGTAGTAAACAATAGACAGCTGTTGAAAATAAGATGTTTCACAGGTTGTAAACACATAACGAAAACAGCTGAACTCATAGTAGTGTAGTGAAAAATAGTTTTAAAACTGTTATTAATGAGAAATACAGACCAACTTATAAGTACAGCAATGATTTACAGAGTCTACAAGTCGAGTCACCTGATTTTTTTCAATACAATTTTTCAATTTAATAATGATTGTTCTGTATTTAGTTATTTTAATAAACAGCTGTTAGTTAAATTAATATTTGAGTCACCTGATTTTATAGTATATTATAGGAATGTCGTCTGGTACAGTATTGGTCTAATCTCATATTTTACCTACAACGATTTAACCTCTAAACAAAAAATATGTAGGCCTTACATTTAAAGTCTTCAAAATGTTTTTATCTCAAAACTTAAACTATAAATTACATTAAAAGTCGCACTTTGTTAAGTTGATTTGGCTTTGTTAACAATGTGAACTAGAATGTTTTTAAAAAGTTGTAGGGAAATTCATTATAAGTTTCATATAATTCAGAAATGATAATGGGAGGAAGCACTACTTAAATTGTTTAAGTTCAAATTCTGTTTAAGTGACATTACTAATTAATGTTCACTGTATCTTATGGATCGAAAACATTGCAGATAGACCTGTTTAATTTTTTTTTTTTTTTTTTTTGCGGACTTTATTTGTTAATATTAGAAGCTTGTATGGCAGAAAATAATTGTTAAAGTAGTCTGTTATTTCTTTTTCACTTTTTAAGGGAATAAGATAGTATTTATTAATGTTAATGGTTTGGGTACAACTTACAATATCCCTCCGCACAACATTCTCAAACGTAAAACAACGAGCAGCAATATCCTTTGTGACTCTATTTCAAATTAGTTTGCCTTAGGTGTTGCTCAAAGAAACATAATTGTCGGATGGTCTTTGTAAAAAATGTCATTCGATCATTTTTCTTGTTCAGCCAAACCTCTAATATTTAAGGTGCTAATCTTTGGAAAGCTCGCATGATAGTTACCCAAAATCTGTCCAGTCCCCGTACTGTCTGTTAAAACTAATATATGTATAGTTACAACAAATATAAAAGATAAAAAGAGTCAATCACTTTAGTAGTCTGATTTCAGTTTGAATAATAACTTGTCATTTAATGTCTAAATTAATTGTTCTATTAAAATAACAACAGAATTTATTAAGGAAAATGAGCGATCTCCTGAAATATATAGCCTAATTTGTTTATTTTATTATTATAAATTTCTTAAAACCATTATTATTAGTAATCTATACTATTATTATAAGACTGCTTTTATGATTACTGGGATCACTTTGGGATTCCCTTTTGTCTGAAAATGGTTTCAGTCACAAAAATAAGATTTCTCAATTATTTATCACCCGATATTTTAAATTGGCATAGCGTTGAATTTGCCGTAATATGGCCTACAAATGGTGTAAAATGTGTATGGTAGTTTTTTATACTTGACTTCAATTTTTAAACAGACGCACACTTTGATACTGAAAATCTTAGACATACGGCCTTTTTTACATGAAATGTTTCTTTTTAAGATTAACTTTTATACTCAAATTCAGTATTGTATGTCAAACTGTTTTGAGAAATTCAAATTTTTGAATAAAGAAAAAAACAAACAAACACATAAGCCTACAGACACACAAACTGAAAACTAATCAAGAAACGACACATGTTATAAGGCATTATTTGCTAGTACTGATCTGACAAATTCTCTAAAATTCTCTAATTCTCTAAAATAATTATTCGTCATTCTAAGCTGGACACCTTGTACATAATAACACGAATGCATGTTTCTGTAATCATCAGCCGTTAAATTAAGTAAATAGAATGAAAACGTTTGAAAAAGGCTAAGTAATAAAATTGGGTGTTTATTATATTTATACTCTAAATATAGTACAAATCAAGTTCAGTGAGTGAGCTACTATAAGTAACATTGCATGATATGATTTTCATAATATTTTGTTAATTTATAAGATGGGGTTGGTCACGAAGCGTGCAGGGCTGTACCCTAGTATACAATATTAACATTTGACATTCCTGCCACCCATTCTACACATTCCTCTTGTTGTGGTAAGGCACTGACCCCAGACGTCTGTCATCGATGTGAACTGTTAGGAGACTGCTCCTGGCAGACACTGCCTACTTTACAATCTCTATCCTTCGTCCCAACAGATGTTTTTGAAATTATCTCAGTTGATTGAAAACATCGCTGAAAATGGCTGTTGTTAAATTAATAATGGCTTGTTAAATAACTGGAGTAGAAAAGAGAGAAGGAATGAATAACGAAAACTATTGGCTTTCTTTCAGTCTGGTTTAAGATATAACCCGACCGATCAAATAATTTAATTTAAATATTTTATAGTATTAATTACTGCAATAAAATTATGAATTCAACTATAACCTTTTTGTCATTTAAAAACGGTACATAATTGCTACAAACAATCATGGTTTTAATTCTCTCAAAGATATAATTAACTAACGAGTCATAGTCCGTACAAGATGGTTAGGTGTAACGGAGGACTTTTTAGTCCTAACCTCGCCAATTGTGTGTACATTAAAGTAATTTTTCATTTCATTTCATACATTACAGTGTTTAGTTAATTGGTAACTTAAGTTCGTTTCGTTATACTGTACAATGTAATAACTATTGTAAAATATGCATTAGACCTATTTACTTGATGAATAACTAACATTCTTTGTCTAATAAAACATTTCGCAGTTTTCCATGCTCTGTTATCGGAGTGTTATAAATGAGTCGTTCTTGTGCTAACCGGTCAATTGAGATCTGTTCCTTCCAACATTATGAGCCATGTTACTTTGCCACTATATCTATTGTTGCAGTTTTGCCTAATATGTGTTGAGGAATCCCCATAATAACAACCTATTTAAAACTACAATTGTATGTATACATAAATACAGTATGTAATACCTACCTGCTCACCCTTACATGTGCAAAGGTGACCCACCCACACAACCATAGACATACAGTGGCAGCTCCTCAACTTTGTAAGACAATTCCGCTCACTTGTCAAGTATCACCAGCCTTGCACATTGATTTTTTATTTTAAATCTTACAACATACAGATAATTTTACCATATATATTGCGTTTTAGTTTTAAAGCCAAATTTCACTAAATACTATTTCACGAGAAGATTCTGTGTTTTTTTGGAACAAACGTCCAACGACACGAAGACAAATGAAGCAGATCATTTCGCCATGGGAGCTCGTGTAAAGACGCTTGTCAAACATGGCTTTTCTGTTTGATAAATGTTTTCGAGCTTTGTAGGAGTGAGATAAAATATCACGTAGGCTGGCTGGGAAATGAAGAGCATATCAAATAGCCAGATAAACATAGTACATTGTGGTGTAGTGTGTAAATCAGCACTCCAGACAGGTTCTCCAGTACCGTTCCGTCTTTGATTCATGGCGAAACTTGTTCCTTGCCTGCAGCAGTTGCTTCTCACTCAATAAACGGTTATCGTCAAACAAACTTAACCTCAATTCATGTTCTTATGTTGCACTGTCATTCAATAAAAGCATATGCAGTATTTTCGAAATTGAATTTTCGTTTTGGTTGCATTCTAAAATGCACTTTACATCCTTAATTTTCAGTCTGGTTTAGGATACTGAGCATGATTCATCAGATGATTTACGTTCCGTAGAGGTTGGAAATATCATGGTAGCAAAGACTAATCTGTTGTGAAAATTGTGATTCAATATCGATTCAGTCGATAAGTATTGTTTAAAATCATACCTAAATCACTTCATAGTTGTATGATAAATAATAACTTTTCATTTGTCCTTCGATTCCCCATGGTCCATCCATCATCTGAGTATGAATTGTATCTTGGTTACAGAATAAATCTTTCAAGATATCTTTCATGCATGCTATCTTATCATGTGATCTTACAATTGTTAATTGGTCGGTAGCGTAGTTGGTTCAATTCCAGCTTTATGTGCTAAAGGTTGTCAGTTCGATCCCAATCAGAGCCAATACATTTTGAGAAGGATCAGCTGATAATCACCGGCTGTTCATTTGTCATTGGGCTATTAATTAATGACACTTTCGACACTTTCTAAGGAATAGTCGGCCTTAGTTTGTAACAATGACTACATTCGCTCATCTACACTCATCACACTCATTCGAAATCCATATTCACCCATATCTTGACGATCGGCGTCTTATGAATAAATAAAAATAAATAAAAAATAACCAATACTTACATTAGATAGTGATCATAAATAGTAATTCGTCCCAAAAACACTGAATAAGATTTTCAATAGTCTCTTTAAGTGTTGTGTGAGATAAGATATTGTTAAAAATATGTACTAAAGAACAATTACTGACATGAAATGTTACAGTTCACACATTCAGTTTCTTCTCCTCCACAAATAAGCCGACTTACTTCCGCAAAATCTCAAAAATAGAGATTGATAGAGGCAAAAAAGAGGGTAGTCAAAATAAAGTAAACTTCCATTCATAGTAGAGTGCTATTAATAAAACGTATAAAAATAAACTGTAATACCAAACACATAGTGATGGTAAAACAACTTGTTGGAGCATTTTCCAAAAGAAAAAACGTAAAATTAAGGTAATAATGACATCAAACTCCACCCTTCAATAGCTGAATTGAACTTCCTATCTATATCATGTTGGCCAGACCTCGGGGCTGTCGGACAGATGCGGACTTGCCCCGGGCTCAAAGGGTTGGCCTCTACATCATCCGCCTGGTCGGCTAATGCCCTCCTAACTGGTGCTTTGTTAGCTCCCCTTGTCGGATCTTGTTGTCTTTCTCCCCTTGTTTGTCTTTGTTGTACAGCCACTGATGTCATGTCATTAATGTGGCGCTTTGCTTTGCTGAAAAATCGTATAGATGTTTACTTTTTGAAAAAAAAAATCAAAATCATTATATTATATGCACTGCTGTTAATTTAATTAAAGACATATTTGTTTAGCAGATAAAGTACCCAAAATGAATTATATAAAAGTTAAGTTAAACCACAGAGAAAAAAGAAATAGAAATCACTTTCTCATTACCTCAGCAAACGCTTCAGTGGCAGTTACAATTAGATTACAAAGAATGTAGATATTTGTACATCTATAGTAATAATATCTACGTTTATCCATGATTATTTGTGGGAGTAAGCGAGGGAAACTGGAGAAATAACTACTCGACACACATACATCGCACTGTTGGATGCGACCACTGTTTCTTTGTGGTTAAACTTATATACGTGTACTTTTGTATTTATGTAATTGACATAGATTGCGTGTGATATGTAAATCATAGTATTTCAGTCGTTATTTGAAGTGTCCTTTGTCTGTCCTTACTCCTGACTCAAGGTTCATTTGGCAACATGTGTTTTCGTGAGTAAGTAGGCTATATAGTGTGGTTATGGTGGAAGGGTCCCTCCTTTGTTTCAAACTTCTCTTTAAGATATACTCTTGTACATGGATTATCAGTCTGAAATGTCAGAAAAATCCATTACTGTGTACAAAATATCTCCTTGAAATCGGTATTTATTTGATTGATAGTTGCTCGAAAAGATAATATTGTGGAAGTAATTTGATCGAACTATCAAATAGTTTCTTTGTCGTTAACTCAGTAAAATAATCTCAACAAAATATCTCAGCAATCCGTTAGACTACAAAAGTGATAACGGAGAAAATTATATAATACCATTAATAAGATGCTCGCTTCTTTCAAGATATCCCATAACATATGACTTCTACAATAAAAAAATAAACTTCTTCACTAGATTTTAGTTAATGTCAAATTAGCGATCACCAAAAACCGGCGACAATTTGGGATATGTTTGACGGTCTGAAAAATTTTCTGGAATCAAACTCTTAAGGAATGGACTATGTTGAGTCACATTCGCTCTTTCGTGAGAAGGTACAACTACTAGTAAATTGCATCTTCTCAATTAGGATTGGAAACGGTCAGTCAAATGATGGAGGATCTGAAACTCAAACTATGGATAAAATAATTAATGATTTCCTATTGCGCTCTTTTCAGGAGGTATTGATTATCTAGTCTTCGTTCAATTAATTGGACAATCAGATGTTGAATAGTTACAAAACTTGGACTTTCTCTGTGATGGGAGATTGTGTCCTACCCTCTCATAAACACCGGTCCCTACTGAGGGTGAGTAACAATACATCAGCTCAGAAGATGAAGAAAGAAAAACAGTAAAGCAAAAACTATTATTTATTAAAAAGACTAAAATTTAAAAAGTTATGAATAGGCTTCTAAAAAATGTTAACACAAAAGAATAAAACAAGTTTACGCACAATTTATGGAGAATTTTCGGTCTGTTGCCCGTTTGTACACAATTATCCGAAATTGTAAAAATTAAAAAAAATTTATTACCTCAAGGCTCTAAAAACGACAAAAGATAATAGATAACAGGTTAAAGCATATGAAAATAGAACACATAAATATATCAAAATAACAATACATTATTATTGGCCTAAAACAAAGGATATAAACTCTTTAGAACAAATAATATAACATAGAAAAATACATTTAGATAAACGATAGCAATAAAACTTAACGGAAATAGTTAATATTGGAGACGATAATATAATACTCAATATAAATATATCCAAAGAGAAAAAGAATAATTTTCAAAAATTTAAGAAAGCAGTAAAAAACGCAGATCCTCAGGGACTTAAATTTATAGGTTGGCCAATTAAAAAAAAATAATTTGGGTAAGTTGAAAATTACACTGAATCCTGCTGGTGAGACATGGTGGCTGTAATTAGAAAACAAGAGCACAAATCCCCTAAAACCCCGTTACTTAAAAAAGACTTAGGTAACAACTATAGAAAATTAAACTAAACATATAAAAAATTAATTTTCAATTCACTCTCTGATTTTTTTCACCCCACCCCAAAAGTTCCAAAAATAAATAAATTATACGCCAAAATGATCATCCATCCCAATCTTAAATAGAACAGTCACAGAGTCATTTGGCACACGACTGCGCAGGAAGGCGGAGAAAGAAAATAACAAGGGTAAAGATCATCTGCAGAATAATTCGGCCTGGAGGTGAGAATAGTAGCTACAGCGAGGAAGGGAGGTGTTGATGGCTGTTCCCTCTATAGGTCTCAGAAAAGACCAAACGGTCGGCCCAGTACGAAGGTCTACCGATGCGCCGCCAGGCATCTTCCAGATAACTACTACAAGGCAATGCAGCTGACGGTCCACCTCCCGTCCTGGACCCCAGAGCCGAGAAACCTAGATCGTTTTGAGTTTAAGTTTATCGCATACGAAGATAGAATACTCGATAATACTATTTTATTACGTGAAAATATTACAATATACAATAATAACAGACAATCCTCCAGTTCGACACCGTATAGTCCTTTAATGAAAATGAAAATAGATTGGCATTTCTATTTTAATATATTTGCATCATATAAAAATTCACATAAATCATTTAAAAGGGTGATCCAAATGGAATAAGCCAATTGTGATCTTGAAAATGTGTATAGTATTGATCTTAAATTCAGTGGAATTTCATTCCATAGTTTTGGTCCTACAGCTAGTGTTACCAATGAAATAGATCTTGATGGCAGTTTTTTATTTTTTTTCTGTAGCTGTTATAAAATATGATATAATATATATACATTGTGCAAAGTTCAACAACATTAGCTAGTATAGCACATTACTTACTTTAGGCATTGAAATTACAATTAGAAATTATATAATAGCTCATTATACAGCTGTCAATTGTGTTAAATAATTGAAACATGTACATTGAACAGTCTAGAGAAAGTTTAACAAACAGGTTGGCCTTTTGAGGTTAATTATTTAGCCGATTGTACACTATCTAGCGCGTATTATATAACAAAGCACACACACTAGTAAACTGGATTAACTCATTAATGTCTTTGTCACTTATTTGACAAAGTACATTGTAAATAGAAACAAAAGCACTGTTCAGTTAAGTGGTCATATCAGAAACTAGTTTGTTTTCTAAGATCACTTTCTCTTGTACATTATACTAGTTAATGTCAAGGCATATATATATAGTCAAAGTCATTCAACGTTCTTTTCAACTACCGAGTCTTTTGTAAGACCAACCAAGCTCGGCCTGTTCAGTCGGGTTGGCATTGTTGGTAGATTATTGCAGTTCCCAATGAATACAATAATGAATCAAGAGTCAATTAAGCAAGTCAAGACCATTAGTTCTCTGATAGCCATGCCTGCTTAATTTAATCAGTTCATAGCTAAAGGAGTCTAAAACTGAGCTGTACTTAAACTACAGCATATTTTCAAAGTGCGAACTCCGTCACATAGTGTATTCCTGTAAAGTGTGTTGACAATTAATTTTGTAAACTATCTTTTATGAATTTTATGATATGTCATTTTGGTTGTTAAATTGGAAAAATTATACTAACGGCACTGTGATATTTAATATTAATATTACAACTATAATTTGTTTTAAGACTTCAGAGTAATACATTACTAACAAAAATGTTTATATACTTAAAAAAAATAGTTCTTAAATTGAACTTAATTTGGCTGAACTCAATAAATTGTCAGAAATCTTCTTGTCATAACACTGAACATGTTTAGGCATCAATTGTACTGGTACTGGCTGAAGTCTGAAACTAGTGATATGTTTTTGAAGAGATTACCTTTTTAAGTAAATACCTATAGTTTTGAATAGCTTCAAAAAATTAAGTGTACAGACATGTCACTGTTAACTTTTATGATCAGAATAGCTTCAACCTTGTCCACTAAAAATCCAGACATTTTTCATTAGTGAAAGAACCCGTTCAACTGGTGCCGAAGTACCGGGTAGAGAAAGATCAAACTCCAACATCATTCCAAAATTTTCATTACTTATTTTCTGCCAAGTTCAAGATTTGAAAAAAATCTTTTTTTAACGGGAGGGAAGTGTGAGATAGTACAACAGTGCTTAGTATGTGAGACACAACGTGTCACGATTGTCGATTGCCCAAAATAATTGTAATATATGTTTTTTACAATATTAAATATTTAACATATATTTTTAATACTACAAGAACAAAAAATACATACATCTACCAGGTTTTTGCTTTTGTAAGGTACGGACATGGACACAGAACGTAAAATACAAACTGTCCGTACAAAATACGGACTTATGGCAATCTTACGTAGGTCTCAGGATCTGTGCGCTGCCTTGTCAGATCCTCCACCAACAGATATCCAGTCCTCTTCTCTCCTTCAACTGTTTTCGTTCGATCTTCTGCCAACTTGTCTTGTAGCCCCACATTTGGTCTTCCTATCTTCCTTAATCTCTCAATGTCTTCTTTTGCCTACGTAGTCCTACCTCCTTTTCTGTATGTGTCTATGCCATCTTTGTTAAACCTTCTTTGTTGTGGGTCCCACTTTTGCCGTTAATTTTTCTATCCGCTCTTTTAACACCTCCCATCTGCGTTAGCACTCTCATTTCTGCCAATCCCATTTTCTCTCTTTGGATTTTGTTATCGGCACTAGTGATCACTGCAGACATTATGACAGATTTTTACAGCTTTTTTTTATCTTGCAGCTGACCTCCTTACTACAAAGCACGCCACACATTGTTTTCCAGTTTTGTCCACTCAGTCCCTGTTTAGCCTGTGTTGTATTTGAACTTTCTAACTAGGGCTCAAACTTCATCTATTGTCAACATATAGCCGATGTGCTTCTTGTATACACATATATTTCACCCTGCTAAACTCAAATCCTCTTTCTTCTTAAACATTCCTCCACCAATATCCCACCTTCTCTTAAGGTACCCTCAGGGTTCATAATTTCTTTATTCCTTCCGAAACACTTGCCTAAAAATGCCTTATAAAGACACACTTGCCTAAACTGTATTTTATTTTCTTGCTATAAAACTGGATATCCCAATTACATTATATCAAAACAAATATATTAAAGTTCAATATAGTGGTTTGAGTCAAGTCCAGTTTCTCTGAATATCAACCGGAGCACAATATTTACATAAAAAAACTAAAAATAATGATCACAATAGCATAATAAACATTCTATAATACTTATAAATAAGTTTCAAAAAGTTATTACATAACATCTATAATAAACATACCAAAATAAATATAAATAAACAACAATAAATAAAACAAATAATGTATATGATGCACCAGTTCGCATAAATGTATATGAAAAGGTGTCATAATAAATCTATAAGGAAACGGTTTGTTTCAGTTTTACCGAGTTGAGCCTATTTGTAATTAATGTGGATTTAGGTTCATAATATAAACTAGGGGACACCCCTGCATGCTTCGCATGCCAACCCCGATGCTCGCTGCAATCGATACACCTCGGCCTTCGGCCTCGGCATGTAACTATTCAATGCAAAAAATTGGAGATTAACTATATAACGTAAAATCACAATATTAAATTTAGTTACAGTATCTCACTCACACTAATTGCTTTGCCACCTATTTAGCCCATTTCAACCATGTTCATTACATTTATTTTTATTTAACAGCTGAAGATTAAACTCATAGTAAAATATTAAAAATGCATCAATAGTATTTGAGTAACTGAGTATAATGTCAAACATTCAATATAGACATGTTTATTTATTTACAAACCAGCTGTTATTAATTTACTAAAATCAACTCAATGTTATCCTTATGGAGAAATCTTTTAAGGGTGGTTTCTACCCCTTAGGAGTACTTTATCAAGATGAAAATACTTTAGTTGTCCTATTTAAGTTCTAAAGAAACAGTGTACAAAATTTCAGCTCTCTACCTACATGGGAAGTTGGAGAATTAGTGATGAGTGAGTGAGTGAGGGCTTTGCCTTTTATATATATAGATTTAACCTCCTAAATAACTAACTACATGTAATCTCAAAACAGGACTACTGAAATGTATTCTTGGTACACCGTATAAAAATAAAATAAAAAGTATGTTATTTTATCCTCAGTTCCTTAGTAATATAATTGATGTTTTCTCTATGGTAATTAAATGTAGATAATGCTACTTTCCCTTCTTACTATAGTTTTTTTTTAACAACTGTGTTGCATTATTTTACTGTGTTTTTATTCGTATTTAGCTTATCTATTGACAGCTGGGTTGTTATTAATTTTAAGGCCACACCTTAACCAGTTTTTGAAAGTGTAGCTCTTAATAATCTATCGCCACATTAGATTCCACGGTAGATTAAAATTTGATTGAACAAATTACACACTTCTAATAAAGATGTGCGATAAGGGACCACCTTGGTAGGAGAAAAAAATATGCGCCGATTAATTAAGATGGTGACTGATATAAGCAAAGCACCCATACCGGCCAGGTCACAGGCCACACTGGAACTTGCCGACTGGTTTTGCGGATTTACATTTCAATTTGTTTGTCAGCTATCTGCAATGTCGTTATAAAGAGGCGAAGCACACGTTCTCGCGCGACAGCACTCCCAAATACTTGGCCTTGCCGCCACTGATCACGTTTACTACAACATTCCATACGACGTGTGGTCTTTTCTAGAAAATATACACTCTTATTGTATATTACGTGGTGTGAAAATGTCCTACAAAAGCAGAATGGTGTGATTCAGTCCAGAACATCTACGATGAACTACAGCTTATTTACAAAAACAGTCACTTAAGTCTATTTGTTTGAGTGGTAGAACCTACGTACAAACTGCCACAATTTTCTATGGAAATAATATGTACAATAGCTTAACATAAAAACAAAGTATGTATTTTTCAGTGTCGGAAACATAACATTCTTTTAATAATCACTTTATAAATCTGTAGTGAAACCAGCCGAATGATTGCAGATACTAGGCGTTTGATGCTATTAGAGTGATAATAAGGGAATTCGCTGGAAAATTGTACAATCTAGTTTTATAGTGGTTGTATTAACAGAAATGCTGCTAAAAATTCATGTAATGGTGTTTTGCTATATCGCTGGAAGACTGTGTGCACACCCGCCACGGGAATTTGACCACTTGTAGCTAGCTGGTGGCAAAACGAAGATTGCGCACATTATAATGTACCGGGTCTTGGACCGGTACAGTTTCGTTTCTTCGTTGTTGTCTGCCAGGCTGCCTGAGATTCGCTTTTGCCTTGCGTTCCGCGTAGTTGGTAGCCGTTGGCCCAGTTCCGTTTCGTTCCGGGTTCCAGCAGCTTCGGTCAAGTTGGCCTGTCTGTTGACTTGTTCACTGCAGCCGTTCGTCACGAGAATATGTTAGGCTAAGGTTCCCAAAACGTAAGTGTTCTTTTGTAAGTTTTAATATCTAATTACCCTTTTGGTGAAAATACTTTTGTTTAAATAATATTAATCGTTCTTACTTGTGTTTTCAGAGTTTTGTTAAATTTATATTCTTTGTCTAGATGTTTTAACCTAGGTTCGAGCCATGTGCTCATTGTTACCTTTTTGACTTTAATTGCTTTATTATCTCTGGTTTCATATTTAATAGTAGTTCTGTATAATGTTTTGTTGAGCCTTTTTAAGTTGCAGTTACCGATTTACCATCTTTTTGTTCATGGACAATAACCTAGCCTATCTTTAGTTTGATTTTCATGTTATGACAGATTGCTCATGTTTCAATAGCCTAGTTCTCAGTTTGTCATTTTTAGTTCCATATACGTAATTAATTCTTTTATAATTTGTTAATTTGTAATTTGTCTTAAATCTGTTTTCCAACATAATTTTTCATAGCCTAAAGTTAATCTCTCCCTCCAATCATGTTAAGTTTGTCTCTTCATGTTAAGTTTTGTTAAATCAGGCACCCTTATATTTTTTGTTGTTATGTGTAATATTTTGTTGTGATGGCTGGACTGTATTTGATGTGCTGTGTGTTGTGCCTTACAGTCCAGGGTCCTCGAGTGGGACTTTCAGCCCTCAGCCTGCCGTCCGGGGGAATTTCGATCTTCTGCACTGCTCGCCTGGCCTGAGGACCATGCTGGAGCCTGGTTTCGCCCGCTACCCTCTCTACAGCTCTGGGTATAATTCTTCAGTCCTCAGGTCAGTGTGTTCTTTTTTGTTCCCGGCGGCTGAGCTGGGGGTTTTGATGTGGATTTTTAATTTATAAAAAGAAAAACAGAAAAGAAAAGGGCAGTGAAATATAAGAAAAAAGAAGAAAAAAAATCTGTGGAACTTTATGTGGCCTAGGCCTAAAACCCAGAACAGTGATTTATGGAACTCAGCCATGGGGACTTACTTATATTTATTTATTAAAGAAAAAAAAACTTAAAATCCAAAAGGAACTTGTGTTGTTAATATTCATTGTTATTTAGTTTAGTTAGTTTATTTCTTGTTACATTGGTTTAGATTTTTATATTTGTTAGGTCCCCATTATTCAATCCTGTTATTATTTATTTATATGCTTAGGCCTAGTTATTGTTATTTATTTTTTTGTTAAGTGTATTAGGGGGGGATTTTGAAGTGATTTTTTACTCGAACGGTACCGTGTTATATTTTCTTTTAAATTGTTTAATTTTTAAACTTTCACCAAAAGGGGATTATTGTTCTTTGCTTAACTTTTAATTCGGAGCTGCCCAGGGATTCCGGCTTACTCCCTGGCCCGGTGGAATCAAGGGATGCGGGCCAAATTGCCGGTGTAATTGGTGATACCAAAAATTTTATAATTTTCTTCACTTTTAGTCGGGGCCTATTAAATTTTTTCTTACGTTTTGGGGTGTCTCAGGCTAGGCTGCAGATAGGCCATACACCCTGTAGTTGGTAATTGTTCACTTTGGTATTTGTAGAGTTTGTGGTATTCATAGCGTTTGTTATTATTGTGTGTTAATTTGTTAATGTTAGTTATCTTGTTATTTATTTAAGTGGAATTTATATTGCGGCCTTCTGCCTCCTTTTGTTGTGGCCTTCTGCCAAGTTTGATTAATTAATTTTTTTTTGGTTTTCATGATAATAAAATCAGTTTTGCTCAGCTGCCGAGTGTTATTTTGACCCTCCAACTGCCACCCGTGATCCCATCGCTCGATTTGTTTTGAGCCATCCCCCAGTTGGCACGCTTTCCAGCTTTGGTGGGGGGATGGGTCTCAATTGGTAGCAGAGCGTGGTTGCCTAGTAAAAAAAAAAAAAAAAAAAAAAAAAAAAAAAAAAAAAAAAAAAAAAAAAAAAAAAAAAATTCTTTCTTGGTTGTTGACGGTGGGTGTTTGCCAGTTAGTAGGCCATGGTTGGCCGACCTACCGTCAAGGTGCCTTGGTATTACGTAAAAAAAAAAAAAAAAAAAAAAAAAAAAAAAACAAATAAATAATTATTTAAAAAGAAAAACAATTAAAAACCAAATAAATCATTTAACTTTGTAAAAAAAAAAAAAAAAAAAAAAAAAAAAAACAAAACCTAGGCAATCCGCTTGGTTACTTTGTTGATGGGTTTCATGGGTGGATTGGAGTGGTCGGCAGTGGCTCGGTAGGCTGAGGGTTTAGTTCGTCTTGGACCCTGGAGTTGTCGTTTTTTCTGTGTATGGTTGAGAATTTTGTTTTGCGAGATGGCCTATCTGCAGAATGTTGCGCTCCTAGTCAAGGAGGAATTAATTTTTGAGTTGAGGTCGCGGGGTGTGACTCCGGAAGGGGATGTTTTGAATCTCCGGAGGTTGCTGCGGGAGCAGTTGTCCGCGGGTACGGCGGTGGATTGGTCTGACCTGCTGGAGGGTTGGTGATGAGTTGGGGATTTGTAAACGGAAGGTGGAAGATTGGGAAGGGGTGTTAGAGGATTTGCTGTTTGAACCTCCAGTAGGTCGTGACCGGGCCTGCCGCCTTGCACGTTTGGGGCATCTGCTTGCCCGTTTAAGGCTGGTCAACCGGGCACCGGGGTTGGAACCATCGGATAGGGCGTGGATCTTGGAGAGTGTGTCTAGGCTGGATGAGATTTTTCAGGCACTCTCCGGGTCCACGACTCCTACGGGTCTGGGTCAGCGGCCTGCTTTTGCACTTTCGCCTAACGTGTCGAGGCCGCAGGCTGAGACAACGGCTCTCACTGTGCCTGAGGTTCCTTCTGAGCCTGCAGGCGTTTCCGTTGAGGTTGCTTGTGGTTCGGCTCCAGCTGCCGTTCCTACTACTTCTTTGGGTTCACCTGCTCTTCGGCAGCTGAGCTACCACAAGCTGCCTAACCCTCTCACACCCATGATCCAGAATCTCCCTGTGATCGATGGGATGGATCCTGAGGAGCTTCTTAAGTTTCTGGTGGCCTTTCTCAGACTTAGTGAGATGCCCGGCATGCAGGCTGGGGACTTGCTTCGTCTGGTTTTCCCTTACTGTAGAGGTCCCGTTGGGGAGTTGCTGAGTTCTGTCTTGGCCAGTGATGCCTCGGTGGACTCGTTCCATCGAGAGTTACTTTCATCGTTTCTTCCCATTCGACTCAGGGAGAGGATGGTCATGGACAGATTTTATCGGTCGCAGGGTAGGGGCGAGTCTCTGGCAGCCTATGTCTCTTCAGTCAAGGAAGCTCGTCAAGCGTTGCGCCTCACCCTTTCTGAAGCTGACACCGTTCGTGTCATCCTGGATGGCATTTCTCCCGAAGAACGGTGCAGATTGGTTTTTGCTGGTGTTCCTTCGACTTTTCGGGAGCTGCATCAGCTGTGCATTGTTTCGCGCAGTGTGCAGTTCTCAGACCAGCAAGGGAGGGATTCTGAGAGTCATCGTGCTCTCCCCACCCGTCGACCGGCTATGTCTGTAGGTGTGAGTCAGCCAGTGGAGGGTCGTGGTTCTCGGCCTCCGGTTGTGTGTTTTGCTTGTGGCCAACCTGGTCACATTCGACGTGACTGTCCACGTGCTCGAGGTCGTGGGGCGGGAAACGCTCAGCGCGGGGGGTTGCCTCCACAGTAGCTCCCCGCGTTGTTGCGACTGACCGTGGCCATTTGCCTCTGACACGTGCCCATAGCAGGAGTGTCGGGGATTTTTCGGGCCTTGCTGGCATGGCTTCCCTGGGACTTAGGGCGGTCACCTCGGTGTGTCCTGGCGTTTTTGTATCTTTTGGTGGTACGGTGTGTCGAGCCCTTCTGGATTCTGGTTCGGCATGCAGTATCATCAGCCTTTCTCTTTTTGAGTCCCTTGACGCCTTAGGACTTGTCAGGCACACCGAGCCCTCTTCTATTACGTGCTGGACGGCATCCCAAACTCCTCTACCCATACTTCTAAAGGCGTCATTACATTTTAAAATTGAAGGATTTTCCTGGAGGTGGGGTTTTCTTGTTGCCAAGGACCTGGCGGTTTCTTGTATCCTAGGGGCAGACTTCATTTCCAAAAGTGGTATGGTGCTTGACCTCCAGAAGCGCCAGATGTTTTTCAAGTTCAATCGGCGAGTTTTGGTGCCTCTAGTAGGTGATTCTGACTGCCCTCCTGCAGTCAGAGAGGTGGGTTGTGAGCCCGAACAACCCAAGGGGGATCCGGTTGGTCATCTCCCCCCTGAGCAGGCGGAGGCCATTAGGAGGCTGTGTTTGCGGTTTCCTGATGTGCTTACGGCTGAGCTTGGGGTCACTTCTCTTCTGGAGTATGAGATCCACCTCACCGATTCTCAGCCCGTTAGAAGTCATCCGTACAAACTTGCTCCCCCAAAGATGGAGGTTATGAGGGCTATGATTGAGGATCTTCTGAGCAAGGGTGTGATTGAACCGTCTCGTTCTGCTTATGCCAGTCCAGCTTTTCTTGTGCCCAAGCCTAATGGTAAGTCTAGGCTTGTGATGGATTATCGGAGGCTCAACGCTAAGGTCGCTATTGACTCGGTACCTCTGCCTGATTTGCATTCTGCGTTTGATTGGTTCGGTAAGGCCAAGTTTTTCAGTGTTTTTGATTTGAACCAGGCCTACCATCAGATTCCATTGAAGAAGGAATCACGGCCCATGACTAGCTTCTGTGTTCCCTGGAATCTCTATCAGTTCACTAGGGTTCCTATGGGTCTTGCTGTGGGTGCCCAGACTCTTACTCGTCTGCTTGATTCCATCTTCCATGATGTGAAGTTCAAGTTTGTTTTCAATTACCTGGACGATCTTCTTGTCTACAGTGAGACTTTCGGGGAACACATGCAACATCTGGAGGAAGTTCTTAGTCGCCTCAAATCAGCTGGCCTTACCGTTAATCCAGAGAAAGTCACTTTTGCTCGTCCTGAGATTTCTTTTCTGGGTCATCTGATATCTTCTCGAGGCGTCTGCATAGATCCTGCGAGGACCCAGGGCATTCGGGATTTTCCTCCTCCCAGAGATGCCAAGGGGATTGCCCGTTTTGTGGGGATGGTGAATTTTTACCGTCGCTTCATCCCTAACGTGGCCGAGCTTGCTGCCCCGTTGAACGAGTTGCGGAAGAAAGGTGTCCCTTTTGTGTGGGGCCAAGCTCAGCAGACTGCCTTTGATGCTCTCAAGGAGGCTATCATGCAACCTCCTGTCCTGCGTATGCCTGATTTTAGCAGAGAATTCATTCTTCAGACGGATGCCTCCTCCTCCGCCATTGCTGCTGTTCTTTCTCAGGAGTTTGATGGGGTCAGGCAGCCCATCGCTTTTGCTTCGAGGACGTTGTCTCACCAGGAAAGGAAAGCTTCTTCCATCTATGAGTTAGAGTGTCTGGCTGTTGTCTTTGGTACGGACGAGTTTCGGCGTTTCTTGGAACACGCTGAGTTCTTGCTGGAGACTGACAATCAGGCACTATCTTGGCTTCTTGCCCATCCCCGGCAGCTCGGGAAAATTGGTCGCTGGGTGGTCAAAATTTCTGCCTTTAAGTTCCGAGTTCAACATCTTAGGGGTACCCAGAATGTCATCGCGGATGCTCTTTCCCGCATGTATCACGAACCCAGTGATCCACCTACTGAGGCTGTTGCTCAGTGTGGTGCTGTTCTTCTGGATTTTCCTCTGGCTTTTGACGACCTACTGTCCCATCAGCAGAAAGATCCTGAGCTGTCAGTCATCTTAGGTGAGCTTCAAGAGGGAGGTGCCCACCCTCCCTATTTTCTGTCCAAAGGGGTACTCTGTTGCCGTCCTCGACAGAGGGGTGAACCCCGTGTAGTGCTGCCTAGTCATCTAGTACCGATGGTCTTTCAGTATTATCACTCTTCCCTTGTGGGCGGTCATCTTGGCATTCATAAGACCATCGCTAAGATTCGTAGGTACTTCATCTGGAAGGGCATGGACCGGGATGTTGCTGGCAGAGTGCGGGCTTGTCACCTGTGCTCTCTCAGCAAGCCTAGTCAGAATGCAAGGTTAGGGTTGTTATCTTCTGAGGTGGCCGAGCGTCCTTTTGAGAAGGTGTTCATCGACTACGTGGGTCCTTTTCCCCGTAGCAAGTCAGGTAGCTCCTACCTACTTGTTTGTGTGGATGCTTTCTCGAAGTTCGTTTGGCTTTTCCCACTTCGGAGTGCTACGGCTAAGCTCACCTTCCGTGCTCTCCAGTCCCAACTCTTCCAGCACTTTGGTGTGCCTTCCACTCTTGTGTCCGACAACGGTAGCCAGTTTACCTCCCATGAGTTTCGTAGGTTCTGTTTTGGCAATGGTATCAGGCATGTGACTACCTCTCCTTATTACCCACAGCCTTCTCATGCAGAGCGGTTCAACCGCAATCTTCGGTCTGCCCTTATTACCTTCCATGCTGAGAAGCAGAACACCTGGGATGAGAGTCTCTCTTGGCTCCAGCTTGCTTTTAATTCTTCCAAGCATGAGAGTCACAATGCCACTCCCTTCGAGATTCTACATGGCTACCCTCCTAACAACCCTTTGTCCAACTTGTGGAGGTTAGAGGATCTTCTACCTACGCCAGGTGTCACTGACGTAGTGTCCACGTGGCGGGCTGCTCGGCGCAACCTGCTACGTGCTAGAGAGAGAGTGAGGAGGAGGTATGATAAGGGTCGTACTCCTAACCCTTTTCAGGTTGGAGATCTGGTTCTTTGTCAGGCTCACCCGGTCAGTTCGGCCGCGGAACGAAGAGCTGCAAAGTTGTGCTATCGGTGGTCTGGTCCCCACCGCATCGACAGGTTTTTGTCACCGGTGACTGCTCTGCTGGTTGATCCCCAGTCAGGCAGGGTGTTTAGGAAAGCCCATGTGTCCCAGCTTAAGGCTTTCCGGGGAACGGTTGGTCCAGGAGTTGGTGTTCCTGGGGGTTTCTTGGGGCAAAGAGATTGATCACCTCTGCGCCCTAGGTGGCTGTTCTGAGAGAGTCTTCCTTCTCTCTTCTTTCTTGTCGGGCCCGACAGTCAGGGTAGTTTGCTCCCTGTTCGAGGGGTTTCCCCTCTTAGTTTCTCTTGGACGTCCTTGGAACACCACTCTTCGGAGGTCTTCGTCTTCTCTTGGTTCCCTGAGGTACCGAGTGTTCTCCCCTGCCTGGGTGTGTTGAGGTTTGCAGAGGGAGGTTGTACCGGGTCTTGGACCGGTACAGTTTCGTTTCTTCGTTGTTGTCTGCCAGGCTGCCTGAGATTCGCTTTTGCCTTGCGTTCCGCGTAGTTGGTAGCCGTTGGCCCAGTTCCGTTTCGTTCCGGGTTCCAGCAGCTTCGGTCAAGTTGGCCTGTCTGTTGACTTGTTCACTGCAGCCGTTCGTCACGAGAATATGTTAGGCTAAGGTTCCCAAAACGTAAGTGTTCTTTTGTAAGTTTTAATATCTAATTACCCTTTTGGTGAAAATACTTTTGTTTAAATAATATTAATCGTTCTTACTTGTGTTTTCAGAGTTTTGTTAAATTTATATTCTTTGTCTAGATGTTTTAACCTAGGTTCGAGCCATGTGCTCATTGTTACCTTTTTGACTTTAATTGCTTTATTATCTCTGGTTTCATATTTAATAGTAGTTCTGTATAATGTTTTGTTGAGCCTTTTTAAGTTGCAGTTACCGATTTACCATCTTTTTGTTCATGGACAATAACCTAGCCTATCTTTAGTTTGATTTTCATGTTATGACAGATTGCTCATGTTTCAATAGCCTAGTTCTCAGTTTGTCATTTTTAGTTCCATATACGTAATTAATTCTTTTATAATTTGTTAATTTGTAATTTGTCTTAAATCTGTTTTCCAACATAATTTTTCATAGCCTAAAGTTAATCTCTCCCTCCAATCATGTTAAGTTTGTCTCTTCATGTTAAGTTTTGTTAAATCAGGCACCCTTATATTTTTTGTTGTTATGTGTAATATTTTGTTGTGATGGCTGGACTGTATTTGATGTGCTGTGTGTTGTGCCTTACAGTCCAGGGTCCTCGAGTGGGACTTTCAGCCCTCAGCCTGCCGTCCGGGGGAATTTCGATCTTCTGCACTGCTCGCCTGGCCTGAGGACCATGCTGGAGCCTGGTTTCGCCCGCTACCCTCTCTACAGCTCTGGGTATAATTCTTCAGTCCTCAGGTCAGTGTGTTCTTTTTTGTTCCCGGCGGCTGAGCTGGGGGTTTTGATGTGGATTTTTAATTTATAAAAAGAAAAACAGAAAAGAAAAGGGCAGTGAAATATAAGAAAAAAGAAGAAAAAAAATCTGTGGAACTTTATGTGGCCTAGGCCTAAAACCCAGAACAGTGATTTATGGAACTCAGCCATGGGGACTTACTTATATTTATTTATTAAAGAAAAAAAAACTTAAAATCCAAAAGGAACTTGTGTTGTTAATATTCATTGTTATTTAGTTTAGTTAGTTTATTTCTTGTTACATTGGTTTAGATTTTTATATTTGTTAGGTCCCCATTATTCAATCCTGTTATTATTTATTTATATGCTTAGGCCTAGTTATTGTTATTTATTTTTTTGTTAAGTGTATTAGGGGGGGATTTTGAAGTGATTTTTTACTCGAACGGTACCGTGTTATATTTTCTTTTAAATTGTTTAATTTTTAAACTTTCACCAAAAGGGGATTATTGTTCTTTGCTTAACTTTTAATTCGGAGCTGCCCAGGGATTCCGGCTTACTCCCTGGCCCGGTGGAATCAAGGGATGCGGGCCAAATTGCCGGTGTAATTGGTGATACCAAAAATTTTATAATTTTCTTCACTTTTAGTCGGGGCCTATTAAATTTTTTCTTACGTTTTGGGGTGTCTCAGGCTAGGCTGCAGATAGGCCATACACCCTGTAGTTGGTAATTGTTCACTTTGGTATTTGTAGAGTTTGTGGTATTCATAGCGTTTGTTATTATTGTGTGTTAATTTGTTAATGTTAGTTATCTTGTTATTTATTTAAGTGGAATTTATATTGCGGCCTTCTGCCTCCTTTTGTTGTGGCCTTCTGCCAAGTTTGATTAATTAATTTTTTTTTGGTTTTCATGATAATAAAATCAGTTTTGCTCAGCTGCCGAGTGTTATTTTGACCCTCCAACTGCCACCCGTGATCCCATCGCTCGATTTGTTTTGAGCCATCCCCCAGTTGGCACGCTTTCCAGCTTTGGTGGGGGGATGGGTCTCAATAATAAGCCGCTTTATACAAAATGGTCTGACGACACATAGATAATATATCCTTGCAATGGGCTAGTCTTTCCATATCCTATGACTCTATGTAAATAGAGTTGGATCTGGGCACTTTCCACTAAACTACTGCCGAAAAGAAAAAGTACTTCTAATCAAACAACTAATATTCTGACAAATAAGTCATTTTTTAAAAAACGTATAATTATTTACGTATTAGTGTGTCCGTCTGAGCGGTGTTCGGTTTGTTTGACTCTCTGTCCAAGCATCCAATACAAAACTCGAGAAGCATTATCAGTAGATGCAAAGTACACCTGAAGGAATTGCTTTGAGCCTGGTGTCAGGCACCCAGTTGAGTTTTAGAGCAAATCAAAATACTTACCAGGAAAAGTCTGGCGACTTATGTTATTGGGGCACAGATGTTTACTTCAACAAGACTTTGAATGTATTTTAACTGGAATTCAGGCCACAAGAGAATTAATTAAACAACTACAGTAGACTGAGAATAAGTTCTGTGGTCAGTTGCAGACGTGAGACGGACGTACAATAACGTTAAAGCCTTGATACATCAGTTAAAAAACACAACAGAAGTAATTAGTCAGCTACTGTAGACTGAGAATAAGTTCTGTGGTCGGTTGCAGACGTGAGACGGACGGACAATAACGTTAAAGTCTTGATACATCAGTTAAAAAACATAACAGAAGTAATTAGTCAGCTACTGTAGACTGAGAATATGTTCTGTGGTCAGTTGCAGACGTGAGACGGACGGACAATAACGTTAAAACCTTGATACATCAGTTAAAAAACACAACAGAAGTAATTAGTCAGCTACTGTAGACTGAGAATAAGTTCTGTGGTCAGTTGCAGACGTGAGACGGACGGACAATAACGTTAAAGCCTTGATACATCAGTTAAAAAACACAACAGAAGTAATTAGTCAGCTACTGTAGACTGAGAATAAGTTCTGTGGTCAGTTGCAGACGTGAGACGGACGGACAATAACGTTGAAGCCTTGATACATCAGTTAAAAAACACAACAGAAGTAATTAAACAACTACTGTAGACTGAGAATAAGTTCTGTGGTCAGTTGCAGACGTGAGACGGACGGACAATAACGTTAAAGCCTTGATACATCAGTTAAACAACACAACAGAAGTAATTAAACAACTACAGTAGACTGAGAATAAGTTCTGTGGTCAGTTGCAGACGTGAGACGGACGGACAATAACGTTAAAGCCTTGATACATCAGTTAAAAAACACAACTGAAGTAATTAGTCAGCTACTGTAGACTGAGAATAAGTTCTGTGGTCAGTTGCAGACGTGAGACGGACGGACAATAACGTTAAAGCCTTGATACATCAGTTAAAAAACACAACAGAAGTAATTAGTCAGCTACTGTAGACTGAGAATAAGTTCTGTGGTCAGTTGCAGACGTGAGACGGACGGACAATAACGTTAAAGCCTTGATACATCAGTTAAACAACACAACAGAAGTAATTAAACAACTACTGTAGACTGAGAATAAGTTCTGTGGTCAGTTGCAGACGTGAGACGGACGGACAATAACGTTAAAGCCTTGATACATCAGTTAAAAAACACAACAGAAGTAATTAGTCAGCTACTGTAGACTGAGAATAAGTTCTGTGGTCAGTTGCAGACGTGAGACGGACGGACAATAACGTTAAAGCCTTGATACATCAGTTAAAAAACACAACAGAAGTAATTAGTCAGCTACTGTAGACTGAGAATAAGTTCTGTGGTCAGTTGCAGACGTGAGACGGACGGAAAATAACGTTAAAGCCTTGATACATCAGTTAAAAAACACAACAGAAGTAATTAGTCAGCTACTGTAGACTGAGAATAAGTTCTGTGGTCAGTTGCAGACGTGAGACGGACGGACAATAACGTTAAAGCCTTGATACATCAGTTAAAAAACTCTCCCATCTATTGTATTGTATATATTCCTTGGGACATATTAATTTTCTGCTGGTATGGATCATTTTCTGAAAGATGTGTCTATTGTTTGTTACAATTTTTTAATGTAATTTATTTAATATTTATGTGAAATTTGCTATCAAGAATTTATGAGCATGTTAAACATACTATGTAGTTGTATTAATTTATTGATAACTGTTTTAACTGTAACTGGTCCCTTACTTCCTTATTGTTGTACTGTATAATACGTGAAACAGTTTTTTGTCAACACAACTCCTCCCTTATTTCTTGACCAATTTAAACGGTTGATATGTCAAAAAATTTACCTCTGTTCATAGTTGTGCAATAATGTCTTAATTTTTCAATATTTTCACCCTGAAGGGTATTGGAAGCCCTCTAAGTACGGTTTTCGTCCATAAGAATAGCTTGGAGAGAGATTTATATGACTCGAAAAGTAACAGCTGTTCACATGTAAATAATGGTGTTTGTAATATATATGAGGTTAGATCTGTCATAATGTCAAATTAAGGAAGGTTGTAAACATAATTTTATTCACAGTCGATTGTAGGGTTCCCCAGCCTACTACTGGGCTTGAGGTTTTCAATGGTAATCTAATGCAGTTATTTTATTTGTTTCATTATGATTTTATCTGTTAAACCAAAACAAATTAAATGAACACGTTTGAAATATGCTAAGTAATAGCACTGGATTTTTATACTAATAAATAGGCAGCAACGCAGTTAATGTAAGTGAAATATTGCAAATACAATTAATATCGTTATTTTACGTTATACAGTTAACCTACTATTATTTGTAGTCAAATGTCAAAGGCCGAATGCGGAGGTGTATCGAACGCAGCGAGTGATGGTGTTGGCACGTGAAGCGTGCAGGGGTTTCCCCTAGTTAATAATTGTTATTGTACACAGAACCATTGAATAGATAAATTAAGCTAGTATTATAACAGAAACTGTATATTGTGAGTGCCCAAAGCGATCCACTCTGTTGTTTCCGGCTGTTTCTTTCTTTTTTACTGTGAACACTAGTAAAAGAGAAATCTGGAATGTCTGAGTTTTGTGGTGAAGTGTTCGAATGTTGTTTAGGGGGAAACTGAGTATCAGGCTTGTCAGTTAAAATCGACTAAGATTATGTAGTTCCGATTAAATTTAAAACTAAAAGTCTCATAGTTACCCTTAGTTAGTAATGGCTATTATGCTATTAATTAATATATAGATATTTCTGAAAATAAGTAGATCATTGTAACCAGACTATACAGGTCATCCACACGCATCCAACCCTCACGCAATCAATTATTATTGCCTTAAAATACGCTCAAGCTGAGTCGGCTTCTCATATCTAAATCTAAATGATAATTCGCAGGTCTTTTATGACCTTATTAAGCCCGACTGCTTGGCTACCCGAGACTAAGACACGTACACTTTTATTGAGATTTACGAAAGGGACCTAATTAAATTTTGGGATTGGGTTTATAACATACCGGTATATCTAGCCCTCGTTTAATATCGTAACTTCAAAGCCTGTTGTTCAGATTTCGCGCCGTAAAGTGAACGGTATCGATGAAAACTGGTTTCAACTAATTAGGTTTTGTGTTATTGTAACTTACACACGTCTTGAAGGACTTGTACAGTGAAATCATTTATTTTATTACTGCTATTAATTCTTACTAGGAGGCTGGTCGGGCAGCAAGTCCAGTTGTCTATTTGTAGATTCCTGTGTAATTATGCAACGAAACGAGCGCTGTGTCGCGCTGGCAATTATAAATTACTCTAATTATGTTTACAAATTATTACCGATGTGCAGTAGTTGTCAGTCATTAACTACTATGTTTTATAATTAATTTATTTGTCACAGCTGTTTGTCTCCGTATATATTTTAATTGGGTCCTAGTTTTACTCCATGATTTGCTAGGGAACGGAGCCCATCAATTCTATTTATTAGAATCTACACTTGTAAATATTGTAGATAGTACCTTGACGCGGTTGTCACCGGAAACTGTAGATTCTAATTATCACACCGGCCGCTTAAGCCTAAGTTCTAATTCTATTTATGGCTACACTCAGCGTAATTTACTTTTACCATGAAACGTCCAGAAAAATTAGCAAATAAAAATTCGTCTTATTTAAAAGGGTAACTGACCTCAAGACCTTGGGAAAAACATACATATGAGGAAATAGAAATGCAAAGTTAAATAATCGTTTATGTTTGGATAATTCATTTTACTCTGTAAAATACATAATTTAATTAATAAAAAATGTTATCCCTCAATTTATTTTGCAAAACCCTGAAAATCATAGCAAGAAGAAGAAATAGTAAAACATATAAAATAAATACTAATAGCACAATAGCCAAAGCAACGTAGGGAGTAGGGACCTTGAGTTGAACGTGGAATCTGTACCATACGTATATGGGTGTGAGGGAGAGTCAATACCACTGTGCGTGTATGTGTGGAAGGAAGTGTCAATTACACTGTACGTGTATGCTTGGATGTGAAGTTCATTACCATACTGTGCGTGTATGGGTGAGTGCAAGCGATAATAGCTCTGTGCGTGTATGGTGGGTGCAAGCGATAATAGTTATGTAAATGTATGGGTGGGAGGGAGAGTCAATATCACTGTGCGTTTATGGGTGAAAGGGAGAGTCAATATTACTGTGCGTGTATGGATGGGAGGGAGAGTCAATACCACCGTGCGTGTATGGATGGGAGGGAGGGTTCAATACCACTTTAAGTGTATGGGTAGTTGGTACGATACTATTGGAGATGTACTTTTTGAGTGCGTGGGTCCGTGGCATTAGTTACGTGTATTTTAAACCCACCTACGGTGGGTGGTAAAATATAAATAATACCATTTAACTTCAATTTTCTCCACTACACTACACATAAACTTGTCAACCAATCCGACACAGTCATTTCAGACTGCTCTAGTAATGATTAAGTGCATTATACAATGTGTATTAGACTACACAAGACTTATGATATGTGTAGTCTGGTAGTAAATCCTGATATCGATTTCAGGAAAAGCCAGTAGACAGCTGGTCTCATGGATTTAAGTTTAGTGTGGAATCTTTATGTCTGATTTTATTGGTTTTGTTAATAGGCTAAAGCTTCGATGATTGTGCTGGTGGTGATAATAAAACTGTGGCAGTAAAATGAATATTGAGGTCATTAATTATCACCGTTGACTATCTTGACTACATTTTAGAGCTACGGAAAATATATCGGATGTTTAAATATGTAAACATTTGAACCTCTTAAATAAATTCGAAACCTCGAAGACAAATTTCCACTGGACTGACACTGACAGACTCGTCGGCTGTGGCTTTTGGAAGGAAATCTAGGCCCTTCTGGGAGCCCATTCGCGAAGGTTCTGGCTCCAGATACAGGCAAATTAACTGCTATTCTAACACCATCTAGAAATAACCAGAATGGTCCTGAAAGTCCCACGCAGAGAGGGGCCACAATTACCTGGGCGGCACTCAGATAATTGCTGTGATACGTAATGCTAACTTTCTTATAGAAGACAAATTGTCTTTGGAAGGTAAAACAGGTCGTTTCTATATGCGATTACCCTTGTCTACTTCTAAAGTTTACTAAGTAATAATCTAAAAATACTTTTTATGTTATATAAGAATAATATTACATCTTGGACTTGCTCAGTAGAATCTTTCTTGGTAAGTAACTAGAGAACAGAAAAAAGGCAATTTCACAGTCGGGTTTGTCAAATACACAATAATAAGGTATGTTGAAAGAAGGCGGTAGGTATCACGCGCATCTCAAATTACGTCGCATTGGTGAAATTACGGCTAGGTAGAGCAACAAACATTAAATAAACACAAATATACTGGTTTTAATTCCTGTAGTTACAATTCAAGCTGATTAGTGGTAAATAGCTTTCATATCATTTGGCTGAAAGGTTTCATGTGATTGGTAGATTTAGCTACCAGTAAGCTAGGTATAATAATCAGTCAGTTGGTTCGTCCACGCGCAGCATCGTCGTGGTACTTACCGAATAACACGTTGTGTAAAATATTACATGTTTTATATTGTATGAGCTACCACAACAAGTAAATAAAAATACACCTGGAAATGTATATTTTTATTATTTCAATACAATACGTTAAACAAATTAAGTCTATACTTATTAATAATCTTTTTCTTGTTGACATGTTAGTGAGGTCCTTCCAGGTGCAACCACTTTTTGACAAGGAATGGAAAAATAATATTGTTTTGGTAATTTGCTCTTTGAACAATCAAAATTAAAATAACAACACAATCCAAGAAAATAAAATAATTGTCCATACCTGTGTTAAATGTAAATGTTTCTCTCTAACTTTTTTATTCATTGGTTTGCTTTCTAAATTATTGTTAATGGTTTAAATGAGGGGTTTGTAAACTTTTGGAACAACGCCCCTCCTGTTGAAAAGAAATCCTACTACGCTCCCCCCCCCTTACACAATAATTATAATTTTAATGTAATAGGTAAAGGAATTACTTTTAAAATAAAAAGCAGTTAGTCTGTTAGTGAAATGAACGAGGTTGGATTTTCACAGGTCCCAAACTTAGCTTGATGTCTTATTTTCAACTAGTTTTGCGCCTCCCTCGACTTGTTTTCACCCCCCTCCCCCAGTTTGGGAACCTCCGGTTTAATGGAAATTTTTATTTATTTGTGTAAGTTTTACTCTATGAATATTGGTTTTGAGGAGGTTCAGCAATCATTCACTATTTTGGAAATACCTCTTTGTATTAAGGAACATGATTGGTGGTCCACGGAGCATTCGCTTTTCCGTACTTTATCTCCCTCATCTTGTTAGGGTCACATGTAAGTACTGTATTGTTAATTAGAGGACGATTGGCGATGTCTGAAATCGAAGAAGGAGTTGAACAATTATCAAACATCTATAAGAAGTGAAGGAGTGTTTAAATTGGGTTGAAACAACCTTGATTTGCGAACCGAATTAAAATCCCGCTCGCCTTAGCATATTTTTCAGTTCGTTAAATAGCCCGTCCGTTGAACCGTGAAGGAGATATCAAGAAGAGCTGGCTGCATGCCAAAGGAGTGAGGCGAAGATGACAGCGGCCGGACAAGTTCGCGCTGGGACAGGTTGGCACGCGTTGTTAAAAGACATCTGGTACGTCCAACCTGTCTACCATCGGAGGAACAAACAGGATTACGGCATTTTGTAATTTGATTTCATGATAAAGCTTCGAAATGAGCTTTCAATCCTATCTTTGAAATCATCGTCGGATATGTCAGATTTTCCCATCATCCGTAGCCTCTTAAAAATGTTATGGAAGAGGAAATGCTGCAATAGATTAAGGAAATTTTGCAAATTTAAATTGTAAAAGTTCACTGACATCTTTATAAGAATCAACGAGTCTTAGTAATATGACAAGTAAGCAGCAAAGTTATTTATTGTAGTTTTGAGAAGTCGCTAAAACAAATAGAAATATATAGTATTTCTGTATGGAATAAAAACATTAAAAAAACTTTAGGCCAATATGTTTTTTTACACATACAGTGGTATTAACCCACCCACCAACCCATACACGTACAGTGGTATTGACCCACCCGCCTACCCATACACGTACAGTGGTATTGACCCACCCGCCCACCCATACACGTACAGTGGTAATACTACTATGTGTATAAGTTGGTGAGAGGGTCATCAGTACTACGTGTATGGCAGGGTGGGAGAGTTATCACCCCTACGTGTATGGCTGGGCGGGAAAGTTATTACCACTATGTGTATGGGTGGGTGGGAGGGTCATCACCACTATGTCTATGGGTGGGTGGGAGGGTTATCACTACTATGTGTATAAGTTTGTGGGAGAGCCATCAGTACTACGTGTATGGCAGGTTGGGAGAGTTATTACCACTGTGTATGGGTGGGTGGGAGGGTCATCACCACTATGTGTATGGTTGGATGGGAGGGTTATCACTACTGTACGTATAAATTGGTGGGAGGGGCATCAGTACTACGTGTATGGCTGGGCGGGAGAGTTATTGCCACTATGTGTAGTGTGAGTGGGTAATTAAACCTAAATACCATCAGAATGCTGTAACTGTGTAGTTTTCTCGTAGAAAATAACCTATATTATTTCATTGTTTGACAGATTGAGTGAATTCGAAAGCATGATTTTATTGTAATGTACAGGTCCGAGTTTGTTGTACCATTATTTTGTACACGCTTTCATACTTTACAAACTTTCTATAAGTGTTTTTAGCCAAAAGTAACTCTAAACTAAGTATTATTAACGTTAATTGTATATTCCGAACTTAATTATTTATTTTATTCTGTAAATAATTTAAATGGTAACATTGTAACAAGTTATTCTATAGACAATAACTTTATATAAATAATGTTAAACTATTGAAGGTAATATGCTTTGACATGGATCTAGATCAATACGGTTATCGGCCTATTAATAAAACATGTAACTATGGCGAAAGAAAACAAATTTCCTGAATTAGATTAAGTTCGACACTTCCAAAATGATTAAAAATGAATAACTTACAAAACATAAGCTGCAAAATAAAATCATAGATAGTGAAAAGGAGGATCAACAATCAGTGTATTGCCAATTAATTGAATAACTCAATGTTGTCCCTCCCGACTGTTGTAGTTGATCGATTTGACAGTTTACTTCAGCATATTTGGGTATTAAAGGCGAGCAGGAGTTTAGTTAACTAGGCATTTGGATGAACTATTGTTGAACTTCTTTGGACATACAAGGGCAACAAATATGCTTATTTACATACCCAATTACTAACAATAAAAACAGCTGTGGTCAATGATTCCATTCTGAACAATTTCTTGTTTTAACAAATTATTTCATGTTTAATTGAAAATTAAGGTGAAGACTTTGTATCTTAGAGACCAACTAAGAAAAATGTCTCGAAATTTCATCTCTAAGTGGTAAAACAGCCCCTCAACGTATCTTTCTATAAGAATAACATTGGCGTTAATTTAATGGTTCTTCTAACTCTGACATTATTGCACTACTTTTAATCTCCTTAAAGTAGAATTATTATAGGATTTTCTAGATGGTAAAACTTTGTTATCTATTAGAACGCCAGCAGGCTGAGCTTTTTTTATCGATGTGATGGCGCAGAGGTAACCACGAAGGAAAAGTTAAGCAAGCGTAGAGAATCACCCCGTAGTAAAGCAAGGGCTGTCGGCTAGTATGATGTAGAAATATTATGGCTACCGGGTGATTAATATCAGTTTTAAATCAGCAGAGACATCCTGTATGTAGAAAACGTACATCAGATTCCTCTAATTCTGTGGGTAGAGGGACATCAGAATACAATCTAAACATAATATTTATTAAAAAAATATCCATAGGAACTCTTAAAACCCCTAGCTGTTACGGTCTTACACATACGTAAGGTGGTGGTTCTTAGGGAACCACGTTGAGTTCAGAGGTGATGATGTTTATCATACATATCCCGGTCATCAACTTCCTCATCATCACATCATTAAGTACAGCAAAAACATCCTAAACCATATAGAATACCTAAAACCCGCTTCCCAATAATCTAAAGTGACTAAATAATAGAGAAATGAAAAAAAATGTAATTAGGTTTGGTTTGGCCTAATTATTTTATTTTATCCTAGCCCTGTTATTAGAAAACACCTCACTACCCTCACAATTATGTAGCCTAGGATTTTATTAAATTTGTTATTGTTATATTAGTTTAAAAGTAAAGAAGTTTAGTTTTACATAAGTAACTTTAGTCTCCGAAAGTCTTTCTCAAATGTTCCAGAAGCTTCATTACACTACAGTATTTTAGGCTATTTTGAATATTAGCTTTTAATAAAAACAAATATAAATAGTTTATTTATTTATAAAAACATTCTATTTACTTTGATATTGATTGTTTAATTGAAAGAATGTTCTACATAACTGTAAAATATGGCAATGAAATCATTGAACAATAGTCCGTTTGGAAGGTTCCAGAAAAACAACAAGCTTAAATTTGTTTTTATAAGTTTCTTTACTCATTTTAATTTCGTTATGTAAATTACGTTAGGTTAAAATGATTAAAATAATCTGTTGATCAGTTGTAAATTAAGTTTTATGTGAAAATCTAATGATAATCATAAACAATAATTGTAACCTAAACAAACATAGAAACAGATAGAACAATTTATGTAGTCGTAATTCAGCTGAAATATTTTTGTAGAATACTTAACAAACACTATACAAGGCCGGAGGCTCGTTCAAAAAGTTAGTTAGTCCAAACAGTTAATAATTAGATATAACTATTAGTCAATCATATTGTATTCTGTGATGAATAATAGCAGTGCCGTGTTTTTGTAAAATTGAAGAGTTGTTATTTCGACCTCGTCCACTGTGACATAGTGAAAAGGTACATTATTCGCAAAGTGCCAAGTTTTACACTAGAGTGTAGGATGTTAAACTCTAGGACTGGTTGATGGAGCAACTTTTTTCGAAAACGAATTCCTTATGTTTTATGATTTTATAAATAAAGATATCCTGATTAATTTAAATGTGTGTAGGAGTATTTTACTGTAAGACCTACTTGAATTATATGTTCAACATATAGAATCTACTTATCCATTCATGGAGAATACTTGCATGGACAGTTAATAAATAAAACATGACCGGCTGGAAGGTATTGGGTGGTTGACCGATATTTTATGCCCTCGGTATCATTAGACGCCTGCTAAATGATCGCCATCGGCATGGGCACTTCTGGATAAGTGCCTGGATGTCTGATGGATAGTAATGAACCTCTTCTTGAGAAGTACCTAACTTGTAACATAATCAACAAAGTAAGACACTTAGATCAGATTCCACGATAAACTATAGGCCCTGAATCGCCGGCCACTGAGTGAAGTACAAGTTGAACTGGATTAGTTACCAGACAACATACATCATCTACATCCATTAACTACCATATCTTCTCAAAATACATAACATTTTTACAGCGTCAGAGGTTTGATATCCATCTACGAAGGAGAAAGAAACTATTCAAAAACCAAACAGAATACCTTATTTGTAGACATTTTACTCACCTAAAATAGGTTCAATATCATTTTGAGTCGTAATATAATTAACTTTCTAAAAGCTACTACTATTGGATTTTTTATTATAGACCCCAGACTTTTCGCGCTATTGTATTTACAAAACAAAGTCTAAAAAATATATAATCACATGTTCATGCTCAGTGTTTAATCAATTTTACAGTAACAGTACCAACAGGTTTTAGTTTTTATTTTACGTGTTTAAGTTTATGTGAGTTACAACTGAAAAAAAAAGAAAACGGGGTTTCGCGCCGTTTTCAAACTAGTGACTTGAATTATCATTAAAAAAAGATACTTGAGGTTTTTTTTAACTAGTGCTATTAGGTTAGTATTCTGAAATTTCACGTTGAAATAATTAACCGTTACTACGTTATTAATTTTTTTCCAGGCCCCTTGAATTTCCTTAATATGTTCGATTACAGAAATACTTTTTTTCACTGAAATAAAGAGAACTACTGACTAAACTCAATACACTATACGAATGGTCATATAACCTTCGAAGTATTTTTATTTACAGTTTTAAGTTTAAAATGTTTACGGCTCGCCGACTGGCGTGATCAGCGGAGGCTATACAGTCTGTTTGTAGTACGTCCATTTTTGTCGAGCGTCGAACAGGTTTTATATTGTTTTAGGTACAAACGTGCACTATTGCTTCTATCTTAATGATTATAGATAATTATTTATGTAACTTTCGTTCATTAATAACTGAATATGTATTACCAGAATAGATAGCCTTTATCCTTGCAGTTTCAGTATTGAATTAATCAGTCCTTGTTTGAGCGTATTGTTCCAACTTAGGCATACAATTATTTTTGTTATTAATCGTTTTCCTTCAAATGTGCATTTCCATTTAAAGTGTTGTGGTTACTTGAAAAATTTTTCGACGAAATAATAAATGATTCTGTGAAAGATATTAAATTAATTTGGTTACCCGTCGCTTGAGTGCAAACTGAATGTGATCGAACTGATATGGACATATACAGTATTAAACATGAATTCACGAAATCTAATAGGACATTTAAAGTTAATGAAGTTTGTCAAATGGCATCACATTTAATGTACAACACTTTTGAAATTCTTTGGTAAACTTGCGTGAATCATGTCATGAAAATAGAAGACTACCGTAAAAAATGAAAATATAGTGGGCATAGATATCGGAATTTAATAATTAATCTAAACGACTTTGAATCAGATTCAAGTCATGGTGGTGATGGCACCAACAGTGACATATGTAATAGTTCTGATCAATAACTGTAATTTATTATATGCCCTGATAAATACAGTCTGATAATATGCCCTTTTGCTGCAAGCATCGTCAAACTAAAGTAAGCCTTCATGCAATTTAAGTGGTATATATATATATATATAATAGGTTATGCATATGATTTTAACTTGTAAGCTCCCAGGCAGAATCACTTAATTATTTGCCATTATAGCAACAATGCAGCACATAGCACCATTGTTGTGGAAACATACTGTCCATCGCCTGATAACATGCAGGGCGCGCCACATCCAAAACATTTTAAATTATTTTTCGTCATTTAATATTTTTTTAATTTATATTAGCACTAATAACGCGATCCCCAATTAGCTAGTGAGAAATAGAATCGATAGAAACAAACCAGATTTAGAAATAACTTTTCAGTGCAAAAATAACAGCACCTAGAAAAAAATTAATAACGTAGAAACAATTTACTATTTCATCATGAAATTTCAGTATTCTACACGTAATAGGACTAGTTACAATTGGTGAAAAATAAATAAATAATCTCTAATACTTTTTTCAAAATGACAATTCAAAGTTACTAGTTTCAAAAAATTGCGTGTAAACTCGTGTTTTTTTAGTTGTAACTCACATACATTTTAACACGTAGAATAAAAATTAAAAACATTTGGTACTGTTATAAAGTAGATTAAACACTTAACATGAATATGTGATTAGATATTTTTTAGCCTTTGTTTTGTAAATCAAGTAGCGCCGCAAAGTCAGGGGTCTATAATAAAAAATCAGATATTAAGCATAGCATTTTGAGCATAGCAAGTACATAACGTTGTTTAATAGGGCGAAACCAGTGGTATTACTGGAAAAAAGGCGTTTTGTCACTTCTCAGTTAGCTCGAGCGGACAGGGTCGGCTTTTTATTTTTTAGAAGTTTTACTTTTACAATTTGCTGTAAATCCAAATTCAACACAGGTCCGTATCCCAAGACGACATCCTTAGATCACATAACGGGAGTTTCCCTAGTTCCCTGACCTCCACAAGTTTGGAATCTATCGTTGGTTTTGGTCAGTGTAGAGAACGAAGACATAATAAAGGATTGCTTCTATCGAAGCACCTCCTAGTCGACATTCAGTTAAAGCCATTTATAGTACGTGTTGTTCTAACTTGCAGTGGGAGTCATATTGCCAACTCCTTTAATAGCCTGTGTGTTGATTTATCTTTCCGCAGTTCGACAGCAGGTAACAAATGTCGTTTCAACTGTTTTGCTTTGATTGCTTTTTTTAAATAGATTTTAGTAATATGATGTGTAAATCTGCGTTCACTGAAAAGTGTGCAGCTTTGCGTTTGATTACAACATTTTTAATTTAAAGATTGTTTTGGTTTATT
Organism: Stictocephala bisonia; assembly: GCA_035578905.1. NCBI lineage: Eukaryota > Metazoa > Arthropoda > Insecta > Hemiptera > Membracidae > Stictocephala > Stictocephala bisonia. Next base: position 1,833,736 of record JAQJVL010000094.1, on the reverse strand, counting down.
TCTAAAATGTTGCAAAAAAGCTATGTTTACGTTTAAAAGTGTTTGAAATTTCTTATTTGGGTGGGTATTGTTTTTATTCAGAGCCACTCTTCGACTTCTTGCTCCTCTGCTTAAATTGAATAATTACATTACGAATGTTGTTCTTAACTTCAATTTTGTAGTGTTTGTTTAGTCGGCTATCTCTTTCAAAGTATTATACATAACGCTGGTTGGGTTCCTTTCCCTTTACATATACATATTAATTGTATTACATTCTCCTTTGACCAAGCCACTTCATCATACAATACAACTACTTAACACAACACCTAAATCGAGAAGAGGTTATGTTAGGTGAACGTAATCAAACGGGTTGGAGATATACGACTAGACGAGTACATACCAGCTGATCAGCAGGACCGATGCGTGTGCATGTCCAGGGATGAAGGTAGAAAGTAACAAACTAACAAAATTGCAACTGTTCGTGTACATTTGAGTTTCAAACATAAGTCTCAATATTTTACCGACAACTAGTGGAAACACGAAATTCGCTTTACAACTCGAAGATTTTGTTAAAACTAGTAGAGTTGCATTACATTTACAAATTTTTTAAAAATTTCAAACTTTCTTCGATAGTTGCAAACTTTTCAGTTGCAAACTGCTGTGTGAACGCAGCTTAATACTATTAGATATTAATATTACATTATAACGAGTTGTAACGAAAAATCAAATATACAAAATAATTAGGCATTATTTAGTTTAATTCTGAAGAAAAATGTCTGCTTATTTCACAACACTCTGTAATTGTTCGAACTTAATAGACTTAAACTTCGATACAAGGCGATGTCATTATGTACTCCAACACATAACCACGAAAGCTTTGTCATGATTTTGACAGCTTTTTCGTCCCTTTCCAAAATCGTGATAATAAATAGAGATAGGCAGGCTTTAAGATTGAAGAAAATAAGTGAATTGTTACCTTAGTATTTAGTTATACGAGATACACCGGTAGCTCCCAAGAGCTGTATTATTTTAAGTAAAAAATACAAGAACATGTTTATGATATTTTTCCATGATTTGTTTCATGTTATGTTGTCAAAACTGCTTGAATTGGATTTGCCACAACATTGAATTATCTTCTGCAAGTTACAAAAATTTCCAGATCCATCCACACAATTCTGAAATAACATTGTAATTATATGATAACTATTAAATACGAGATATATGATGTTTCTTCAAACTATTTACGAATAATTTGTTTCGTTCCAAGTTTAGCTGTAGACTTGTGTATGAATACAAAAATTTTTTACAGAGAAACCTTTTTTCTTTAATTTTATCCGAAATAAATTGTAGAATATTTTTTATGTAGCTTCTTTCATTCCAGGTTACCACAACCGTTAACAGAAAATATTTACTAATTAGCAATTAGTGCTATGTAGATCAGCGTTACACCGGCAAACTAACAGTTGATTTATAATTAATTGAGTGTCACGTTTAGAATTTTATAGAATCCTAGAACTGCAGCCAGGGCTCACTCATAAATAATTCTGCAGAATTGTAGTTCACAAACTATAAGAAAACACTTTCAATTTGCATGGAGAAACACGCTGCTAACCACTGTGAAATAAACCCACCCACAGCCCTAACAGCATTCATCATGGGATTGTTACGACTGCTTTCGTTCCGAACGGTTACATCCAAGTGACTGCTCCACCAAAACGTGACAATCGCAGGAACTGTCGTTGTCAGTCACCGTGATGAATCACTCATTGTCCCAGCTCACTTTCGACGGCTTTTTGTATGAATTTGCAAAACTTGACTTCTTCTGGATAAAAAAGAGAATACTTCTCGTAAATAGCGGCCGAGGGAGACATCACTCTGCCGACTTGGCAAGATGGAAAATTTTCAGAACCAATTGTCCAGTGTTCGAGATATCACTATGCCGACTTGGCAAGATGGATTGTTTTCTGATCCAATTGTCCAGATATCACTCTGCCGTCTTGGCAAGATGGATTATTTTCTGATCCAATTGTCCAGATATCACTCTGCCGTCTTGGCAAGATGGATTATTTTCTGATCCAATTGTCCAGATATCACTCTGCCGTCTTGGCAAGATGGATTATTTTCTGAACTAACTATCCAGTGTTTGAGATATCACTCTGCCGACTTGGCAAGATGGAGTATTTTCTGAACCAATTGTCCAGTGTTCAGTTCTAACCTCTACTTCTTGAACACAAGATCGAATGACTTTACAACTACGTCGTGTCAAAGATGGAGAAGTTCCACAGTTTAATACTGCCGATATGAAACAGTTTAATAACGCAAAACATTTTACTTTTATTTCTAAAAAATGTTTAAATCAGTGAATAGTTAACACTTTATCCTCTTTCCACATAATATTTTATATTAAATATATATCAAATAGCTTTCAAAGACAGGTACCAAACTGATACAAAATTTAAAAACATACAAACAAGAAATGTCTAAATAAAATAAAATCAACAATACAAAGTACTTGTGTCTTAGTGTCTAAATAATGATCTCTCGTCACAGAGTTAAATCCAGGTTTCGTAATATTCAAAAATCTTCCCTGACCCGTGAGAAAGGACACAACATAGTCCATTCCTTACTAGAAAGGTTCATTCCACCGATGACGGCAATAGGGTCTAATACCAGAAACTTATTTCGACCGTCAAACATATACCAAGCTAACACCTAGTTGGTTTTTTTTTAATTTGTTTGAGATGTGCTATTTTATAGTATGTGACTTTTAAAACAGAGAGATTTATCTAAACTGACTCCAAGTACTGTGAATGCTCTTTGTGTTTCAGCCTAACACCATAAAAAATATGTTCAATTTTTTATTAGTTAGTCCGTTACTCAGGTGAAAGCAGGCTAATGTCTTTTCTGAATTGGTCTTTAGCTTCGAGATAGTGAAATAATTATTGAGTGTGGCTTGATAAATTGTAAGGGGTTTTCTGTTTTTGATGTCCTTATATTTGTGTTGAAACTTCATTTCAATTATTGTAAAGAGAGAAATTGATTTATTAAGTAAACTAATTAAGATGAATTTCGTCCTAAAGTAACCTTAAATGGCTTCAATACAAATTACAGCTTGTTTGGAGTTATTTATGATGTAAATACTGGAAAAATTGAATTTGGCATCTATACTTTTTTAATATTGAAGAAACATATGCCGGACAAAATTATTATTTTTTTAAAATTTATTTATTCTTAAGACGCGGATCGTCAAGATATGGGCGAATATGGATTTCGAATGAGTGTGACGAGTGTAGTCATTGTTAATATCTGAGTTCGACTTATATTAACAATGACTTAATAGTCCTTAGCTCAGAAAGGACTATTTATTAATAGCCCAATAGCCAAGACAACTATTGGACCTACAGCTTTACGTGGAATCCGAACCAGTAGTTTTGCTCTGATTTTCAGCCAACTGACAAACAAGTTGGACACTCAGTTCTCTTCTCTACACAACATCCGAACCTTGACTACCATCCAACATGGACACCCCAGACTTATCTAGTCGTGTCCACGTCGATGGCAACCATTGAGCGGACGCCGTGTCGGTATTATTTTAACCTCTTCTTTGATAGCTTGCCTCAGGTTGATAAATTAATGCATTATACATTACATATTTTTATTTATTGTGTACTCTATGAAAAATCCTTTATAATATGAAGTAAGTTGATTACTTTGGATAAGAAATTGAAGAAAAATACCTTTGTTATCTTATGGATCAACTTATGTTATATGAGAACACTTTCTATGTTATTACAATAATCTGTTTCTAGGCTTTAGTGAGCATGATTCGTGAGAACTGATCATTTGCGAACCATCTGGCGTAGTATTCATCCTCTGCTCGTGGCCCCTTCAATTCATTGTCACATGTCTGAACCTCCAATACCGGACTGATAAATGGACCTCATAGCCGACATTGAGTAGGTTATACCCAAGGTTCCTATACAAGACTCGTACAAGTACGCATTCGTATGGCGCAGGTAGCATTTACGTCATAGGGAGGTCTCAGCTGTGTTTTTTCTGCCTTCACTGTTGTAAACAAAACAAATCACAACAATTCATACTCTCGACGACACTTGGTTACATACTGTGGTTATAGCCCGAAGAGGCTAAGTTAACATACATTCCTAATTGTGTAGCTGTCACTTTTGATTCTTACATATGAGACGCCGACACAACGTTGTTGCTATTTTAAGGGAATATGAATAATGATATGAGTGTAGGATGAGTGTGGATGAGTGTAGTCTGGTTACTACCACAAACCACGTAAAATATTGTCCAGTAAAAGTCACATTGTCTCCAGTAAAAGGCTATCAGACCCGTTTTTAAGGGGAAAGCTAACCCTACCTATTCATTCTCCACGGACTTCTGATCTGTGCTGGAAACTTATTCAGACAGAGTAAAGGGGAGGACTATTATTGTACAATGTGAATATTAATGAAAAAAAACTTCCATGATCGGTTATTATTGTTAGAAATTTCCAACGCTTCAAGTGTTTTAAGAATCAAACACAACGTTTAGACATACATAAAACTCCTGCCCTTAAAACAAACTACCTTAACTACATTTACAATATTTCCTCCCTTCCTTAGACTGTAATGAAAGTCAGATATTCTTTAAAACTCTATCAGACATAACATAATTATGACCAAATATACAACTAACACAATAGAAAATACAAAATGCAAAGAATAAATTATTAAAATGTTCAACAATACACAGGACAGGTTATTAAAATAGAAAAACATTCAACTTTTCCAAATACAGTTTGGTTTTAATACTCTACCAAAAACTTCAACCACAACCACAACCACACGCCAGTTTTGACTGGCCTCTACTTACGCACCACTCCCAGTTCTAACATGTACGTACGCCCAACATCTGATTAGGACGGACTTGCATCGTTCCACAACACGAGGATCTACGTCCAAACTAAGACACCCCTCCACGCCTCGCTACGCATGTGACACCTCGGTGGCTCTCGGGGTGCGACATGGACTACCTGTGTTAATCCCAGCGACCCAAAGGGCCATAAAACTGGCACTCGAGGTGTGACATGCCACCTCAGGTAGCCCGGCGAAGGGTTGCGGGGTTGTAGACGCGCTCTCTCTCTGTGTCCATAAATATATATATATATACAAAAATAGACCTACCTATATATACCTAACCTATCCTAACCTAACCTAACCTAACCTAACCTACCCTAACCTAACCTAACATAACCTAACCTAACCTAATCTAACCCACCCACCCTCCCATACACGTACATTGGTAGTAATTGTATTGGTAACAATCGTTAATCATGTGTCTCATTGTATGGCTGTAGTTTTCAGATAATTTTATCACTGTAAATATATCAACTATTAGCCGCCAGACCAACACGGCCACACTGCTGCTAGCCGAAGCGCCATGTCGCACCTCGAGTGTTAGTTTTGGGTTCTCTTTCGCTGCATGTCGCACCTCGAGTGTCCAATTATGACCCTCAGGTAGTCCATGTCGCACCTCGGGTGCCCCCGACACCTCAACCTTCGCCTTAGGCATGTGACTTTTGACAACAAATATTAGTGGCTAAACTGTATTAAGTAAAGTCATAATTACGGTTTAAATATAAACACCCAATATTATTACTAATATCATTGATTTTATAAACAAATAGAATTACCATTCAATGTTAAATTTTGAGTCTCAAAATATCAGCTGTTTTTTGTGGTTTATTGTGGAGCGCTAGTGTAGTCCCATATAAATGTAATGCAGTTTAAACCAGCTGTGGTTGCGGGCCTCAGTAACTAATAAAATTACAGGTACAAACATTCATATTAGATGGAATGTTTACTGTGGGTTTATATAATCAAGGCTAACATTAGGACATATCTATATCCTTCTCAATATAATAAACATCATTATTTACATTCTAACAGCTGTTAAGATTTCCTATACACTATTATTCACACTTGAACAGCTGTTAATTTTTGACTAATGTTATTCTTATGGCCAAAAAACTTACTTCAGAGTAAATATTTTGAAAAATGGAAACCTTATTGCACAACTACCACTATTGGGAAATGTTTTGACGAATTGATAAAGCAGTAAGGGAGGAGTTGCGTTAGCAAAAATCGGCTTCCCGTGTTAAATACAAGTACAGTATAATGGTTCTCCACGTACAAAACAGCTGAGTGATTAACAGCAGCATACACAAACTCGTATTATCGATGGTGCATACAATTAATTTCATTGATATGTTTTCTCAATAATTATTCTCCATTATCGCGTGAACCTTTGTTCCGTCGAGTTCTGCAGCACAAGTGTCACACTACATTCTTCACTAACTGACGGAACTGTGTGTCAGACACGTGTGGGAGCACGCCTCAGGACAAAAGGACGTACGTCACAACGGTGACAACCATCGTTCTGGGAAGGCGTCAAAGTGTGTCGCCCATAACTGGTAATGTGTTGGGTGGTCCTTAAAGGATTGGACAGTAATCCTTTCAAACACACGAGGTATGTAAGGTGCAAATCGTAGAAATAAAAAATATAATAAAAAATTAAACAAAACACAAGTTACTGACTGGCAAAATACTATGAAACGCCTATACACGTTTCGAGCACCCACCTGGTCACTTGCTAGTGTAATTTTGCTATTTTATTCATATTGCACGCTTACACCGTTCAAAAATAACCTCTTTTGTCAAGTTGCAACCGTCACTTGAGTTGCACCGTCAAGTTGCAACTCTCTCACGTATGTTATATCCTAAGCCAAGCTAAGAGGTATCCGAGGTTCTAATGTTGGCGTCGCATCAGTGTTTACGACGTCGTCCGTCCACTTGTCGTAAACAAATTAGTCAAGGCTACATGCACATGTAGGCCTTGAGATTGTAATAACTACGTTTGTTATTGATTCATTTTGATAGATTTTTAAATAAATAAATGTCAGGTTTTTACCCAAACAATCGGACAATTGTAAGGGTTTCTGTAAACGAACACTTAACGAATAATGCTATGTCTTAAACACTTAACATTGTCTGACTGATTTGAAACGAAAACTGGCTTGTATTAATAATGCCAGTTTTTATTAGAACAAAAAAGAATCCCCTAATAACAAAAATTAGTAATTACAATTTCAAGTTCTAAATGTTAACATTTTAACGAGCATGTGCATTCAGCCTAGAATAATATATTTACGACAGGGGGTGGGCGGACGACGGTCAGATCATTACACCCTCGGCTGCCTCCTCTTAGCTTGACTTAGCCTATAATAATAATGGAGATATTTACTATCTAGCTTATTTTAGCTCTTTGTCGGCAGTAGTGGCGCAGTGCTGTAACCCAGCTACTTGGGGACAAGTGGTGCGGAGATTGTAGGCGATAGGATCTATGCTCAATTCTCATAATACCGACACGGCGTCCTCTAAATTATTACCATCGTTGTGGACACTACTAGAGAAGTCTGGAGTGTCCGTGTTGGGTGGTAGTTACAGTCTGGATATTTTGTAGATAAGAGAACTGAGAGTATCAGGATTGACACTAGCTGAAAATCAAACCATTACTTGGTGGTTTGGATTCCACGTAAAAATGTAGATCCCTCAGTTACCCTAGCTATTGTGCTATTAATAAAACGGCTAATTTAAAGGAACATTTGATCTTAGATAGTAACAATGACTTCACTCGTTCATGTACACATCACACTCATTCACCACTCATATTCGTCCATATCTCTACGATCGGCGTCTTAACGATGAATCGTGCCACAGTAAGTCGGTAAAGAAATTTGTGCCAAGTTTCATAGTCCAAATCCTGTCAGTCATGGTTATCATCAGTCAGTCAATGGAATTTGACTTTTATATTTATAGATTATTTTGATTTTGTGGCTGATATAACTTGCTATGGGAATATCTGCAAACGAATATTCTCCACAGTTAATGTGTATTATATTTTTAACGCTTTTTGGCATTATTTACGCACTTGTAGATTATATATTTTCAAATAAGAAAATTTCTTTTAAAACATTTCTACAGTCCATGTATTTTGTCTCATTTACTGAATATTGTTCACCAATGGTTTCTTTATATCCTGTGGCAAAGCACTGATATTTGGATTTAGTTACAAAAAAGTACCCGGTCCACGAATCTCTTTTTGTTGTTCCCAGTTAGGGGTTTCAGGACAGGTGCATGCTTCTTGAAGTTCTGAAAGTTCTAAATGGATGGTCTTCCACACCCATTTATAAAATATACAGCATATAGAATAATTAAATTATTTGTAAGACGAGTGGATTCCATTTTATCATGGAACCACAACCACGAAATGCTCATCTGTTATGTTGTCGCTATATGTGCCCACTAGACAACATGGCCACACTTTCTGACTCTCCGACTCTTCGACTCTCCGACTCTCCGCTCTGTTGTTCAACTAGCAGAGTGGCGCACTTAATGTAGCCTTATTAAAGCTACTATTTATTTTTGATATGTTGAACAACTTAAATGAGAGATTAAAATGAAACTTCTTCAATGATAACAATTTTTCTTTATTTATCTTCTTATAAATTACTTCAAAACATAAAATTGGTTTCTTCTTAAAATAATAAAAGAGTAGTTGAGGTCAAGGGGTGTATCTCTTGCCCTCAACTACTCTTCAATGCATATGTTATAATAACGATGTGCAGGAATAATAACGGAGACTTTTTTTATCCATAAATGTAAGATTTATTCAGTTATTAAAGATCCCAACTCTAAACTTTGTTATGGATATAGCAAGGAGTTTATACTTTATTGCTGCTACTTTTATTAAGCCCAAATATTTTATGTTTTGAATAAATCATCATACTTTATCCCGGAGAGCCGGTGGCCGAGCGGTCAAGTGGTCAAGTCTGTGACTCTCAGTTAGAGATAGCGCAGGTTCGAAACTTGGTCTTGACCGTTAGTTTTTATCAGTAATATTCACCTTGAACTGAGCTGGTTCTTCCACTTACTCTTCTGATAGGTTCCCCGCACAGATCAGTAGTATATGACGAATGGGAAGAATAATATTAAAAAGAAGATCGGCCTCTAATTATGAATAAAAAATTAACTAATATCCCACATCATAAAACTTTTACTGAACAATTGTCCAAGAGCTGTTACTTTAAACCTCCGACAAGGCTCGTTTTGAGACTGGAATAGTTCTTATAAAGTGTCAACGAGTCCGAATGAACTTCACAGACTTCTATTCTCGCCTGTGAAGTTTATTTATCCCACCGTAGACTAAACAGTGTCTTTACATCAAATAAGTTAAAAAGATCTGACTTACTATTTTCTGTTGTTGTGGTGGTAACTTCCCTTTGACAGTTAATTTAGGTAAATAAACAGATTTAAAGACTCCAAATAATATACTATGATGTGTTCCTTTGTAATATATAGATTTAATATAACATGATTACATTATAATTTATACCTGTTCAATTAGTTATTAGTTACAATGGGATTTTTTCTGAAAAAGTAATTCGGGATACACACAATTGTAGGTGTATGGAATATCGCTAAGTTTAATGGACCAGTTATCCTAGAAATGTTAGTATTATATAATCAAAAAGCATTACAAGTCGTCAAATCACTCTCTGTTAACAAACAATAAATAGTATAAACTATGTACGCTCTGAAACTTAAGAAATTTTCCCACTAGTTTGTATTTGTAATTATTTAAGGTTTTTTCTAAAATTTGATTTCTGTATTTATGGTGTATCGATATAAACAAACTTCGTAAATACTGTTTTCCCAACTGTAAAAATTGAGGCAATCACAGTTAAAACTAAAAAAAATCCAATGGCTGGATTAAATCGTGAAATTCATTAAGCAGATTAAAATTGAGATGAGAAGAGAATCTTTGATAAATTTGTTTTTTTTTTTCTACCAATCGCCTCTTTAGCAAAAAGAAATTCTATTATAAACAAATTAAATGTTCTGCACTCCCAATGCACAATGAACGTATTGTACAGGGCTCAGTGAAATTCACCTATTAATGTGTAATAATAATGAAACACTTTCAGATAAATTAATTAGGTGATTGTTATTTCTTTTTTTTTTTATTTTCCATGAAAAAAGTTAACGTATATCTTTCTTAGGAAACTTCCGTTAATTGATCATAAACACAACAATTTTCCAACAATCTTACATTCTTAATTACCTTTGGCCTTTTTAATTGGATATGTAATCAACAATAGTCACAGTCAACAGTCTACTTAATATACCACAACCACAAGGACTCCCAATTAATACCACAGGAAATGCTTTATTTTTGTAAATTAATATGAGGGTCCTCTCTCCTTAGTTTAATAAAGTAAAATTATTTTTATTGCTTATTTTTGTTACGTATTTTTTATTAACATTTTTAATATTAGGAGGTTATATTTTGAAATGCTCTTTTATTTGTTTTTATTTTGTAGTAATGTGTAGGGTTAGATATTGTTTTCTTAATAGTAAAGCTATACTTCACTTTTGTGGTACTTGATTTTTAAATTATATTGTTATTGCATTACTTACTTTATGTATTGTTTACATTTTTAATAGTCAACATTTTAAAATTATTCATTACGTAATCATCAATAAATGCTCAATTTGTTGATATAATATTTTATTCGATATTTTAAGTAAATAATTTTTTTCTATTTTTTTTTTTTAGTGTGAATGTGAACAGTAAAACTGTTTAGCAAGAAATGAATTGTAACGTTTAATGATCTGACTGCACCTCGTTCATGTCTTTGAGAGGTTTTTGGAAGAAAATTTGTTGAATAAATATAGTTTGGATTGTAGAGTTATTTAAGGAGTTTTGCTACTGAAAAGGGTCAACATTTTTATTAGGTAAAAAAACTGATCATAATATTTTTTTCTATTGTGTTATGAAGTAAAAAAAATATAAGTTTGCTTCCAAATATATATTATACAAACAAAAATAAAATAGACGCTTCGCGTTGAACATTTGGAGGTTTTTAAAATTGATATTCCACAAAAACCACTGGATGAATTTTGATAATTTTACTGTTATTCTGAAAGCAATAAACTAAAATTGTTATTTAGGTAGAATTATTGTGATATCAAAATTATTTTCTTTACAAATTGAAATTGAATTTAATTTTTTGATGACAAAAAGTTTGTAAAAAAGTTATTTGTCAACTATAAATTTACCTACTGTAGATATCTAATTCTACCTAAATATTAGGCAAATGTTATCTTAAATACTTTGCCAAATATACAAGGTAAAAATTTCAGCTATGTACCTTGAGTAGTTTTTAACTTGTATACAATTTTAACTTCAAAAACATGAAATTTTGTATTTGCGGAAAACAGCGTTTGAATGATACCTTGTACTGTAACTATAGAAATAAAGAAAAACAAGTAGATAATGGCTAAATATAGTTTTTATTATTCAATTGCATCTATAAATGCATATTATGGTGTAATAAAGGAAAAAAAAACATGAGAAAAATTATGTAAAATCTTTTACAACACTAACGTTAAAGACGTTTGTCCTGGATTTCTGTGTTCTACTTTATACCTTTTAGAAATGTTTTGCTTGTTTCGAAGAGCGATATTCTGTTTTCTTTTCTTCACTCTTCCCAGATTTTTAGTAATTTAGTCTTCTAAACTACAATAATATACACTAAATTCATTCACTACAAAAAGCAAACAGCAGAGGTAAATTTGACTGTGAGTTTATTGTTTTGAACATTTTTAGGTTATGGTCAGCTGTTCCACTGACAGCTAGTGCACACAGTTTGGTTTCTTGTGTACATAGAATATAAAAGTGAAATATATAGAATGAGGCTTTTATAAACATAACCATATGTAATTAATGGGAGATATTTGTATATAATAAGCTAATGAACAATATAATTCGCAATTGTCTAGAATGTTCAATATCATGTGGTAACTCAGCAAGCTGTGGTAACTTAATAAACATGGAATAATTTATAAAAAAATTTAAAATACATTATATATTGTATTTTTCTGATGTAAAATACCCAATACACAAAATGAGCACAACAAATTTTTTTTTTATTTTCACGATTTTTACCTTTTTTTAGTAGCGAATCCCCTTAATTTTACCGCAGTTTAGAAAGGTTTTGATATTCTTCCTACTATTTAATATCCATGAAGAAGACTATACCTTAGGAGGTAACAAACACGCAGTAAATTACTTATTCTAATTCCATTCATTTATTTTATTTTTATTTATTTTTAAAACGCCAATTGTCAAGATATAGGCCAATATGGATTTTGAATGAATGTGATGAGTGTAAATGAGCAAATGTAGTACTGTATTTGTTATAAACTACAGCCAACAATTCTTAGAAAGTGTCGTTAATTAATATCCCACTGACAATGAACAGCCGGTGGTTATAACTATCAGCTGATCCCTTTCAACATTTGTTGTAACTCTGATGGTATTGGAATTGATAACTTTTTACCTTATGAAGCTTAACTTTAAACAACTAAGCTAGCGACCAATCAACATTAAAAATAATTGGGCAATACAAGTGTTTGTTTTGCAAATATTAATTTGAAAAGTATGATACTTTACAGAAAAATTAAAATTCTTCTTTTAATAATACTTTAAAAGAAAGTATTATTAAAAGAAGAGCTTTGTCAGAAGAGAAGGTAACACGGAAGGTCAATTTAGGTGTTGTGATAAAACGGTTTTGTCAAGATGAGACCAGAATATAATGAGTCCCCTTAAATTAAAGCAAATTAGATTGGCAAAAATCGTTGGATTTACATGTAAACAGGTTCAGCAACCTCATCAGCGCAGCATTGTGTCGCCGTGTAGGCGGCGTGTCACAGCCTTCTGACCGGACAGTTGGTCCACCTCAACAAACATCTTAAACATGTCAGTTTCCTTTCTGGAGCGTTTTAGAATAAATATGTGTATTATTCAATCCTTTATGACATATACTCATCTATGCCGTGGTCTAGTGTGATGAATGTAATGTGTTGACAAGCCTAGAGAGCTCCTCTAAGACCAAATATCGAAAACCACCTAGCTAACAATTAATACCTGACGTATTACGATCACGTTGTAATTGCTAAACAATATATATATATATATATATATATATATATATATATATATATATATATATATTATCAAATTCCATGGAAAAAACAATTTAACTTAGTTTTCATAAAATGTACAACATTTAGAGTTCTCTCAGTAATTTTCTTCCAGTGGAAACAAAATTAAAATTCGAATGGCTTAAGGGTGGGGGTGGTGAATTAAGCCACAGTTCTTCTCGACTACTTAGACGAGCCCATTTTTGTTTTCTAGGCTCGTCGGACCCTCGGCTTAACGATATGGTCATACCGGGTACCTCCTTACCTGTGATCGCTCCTTTGATACATTTTCTCCATTCACTATGGAGAAACGATATCACAGTTGTGAGAACATATTATACATGTACCTACTGCATGTTATCACAGAATTAAATAATTTTATAGCAGAATCGTTTTTCCATTCCCCTTCAAGTTTTCAAACACACGTCACTGTTTTCTTTCTCTGCTTTTGATCCAATCTATATACATAACTCACTTTTCACAAATTCGTTGGTTGATACTGTTAAACAAATACAAAGCCAGTTAATGTTTCTTAATTTAAAACCTGTTTGAAAATCACATTTTACACTCCCGATATAGGAATTATTAGACAGCTTGAGTTCAGATACAGGAATTATTATGTTTATTTTACATACTGTAGAATGGCTAGTTCTTAATGGCTAGTTAAAAAAAGTAGGGATGATTTTAAACTTCTACCAAAGGTTTTAGAGTGCACTAATAATCTATATATTATATAAAGGCCATTTACCACGTATCACTATTTCTTCTAAACTATATGTCCAATTGACTTGACATTTTGTACATAGGTTTATTTTGGCTCCTAGAGGCTCAGTAAGAAAGAATTTTCCTCTCCGTCCAACTGGTCTTCAAAATTCCCATGGTATCTTTATGGAGTTAGATTAATTGATTGATTTATTTGATTAACAGCTGTTAAATAAAAAAAATTGAGTAAAATTGTGGTAGGCTAAACTTAAAAAATTTAAAATAATTGAGTACAGTTAGTAGTAAATTATACATAGCATCAGCTTTTCTAAATTGGATATAAATTGCATAGTGTAAATTGAAAGCTGCATATATCGATTGTACAGGGTTCAAAAAAATATGGGAACGCTTTCACAACAACGTTCTTTTTTCCCATAGATAATTTGATGATTTTTTTTACTAATTGTGTTCCATAAAGTATAATTTTTGATCAGAATAATTTACTTAAAACCATTAAATAGTGAAGAAATAATATTGATAAAATTAGTTACTTTGAAATTTAAATGACTGCTACTCTGTTTCATTTGATACCAAACTCTACCTAGGCTTACGTTGAAGATTTTTGTTCATCTCCTGGTGGGCCTCCCCCTGAAAAGATGAAATGTCGCTAATGGCGTCAAAAAGTATGCTCTTTGTAATCATGATCATGTACAAGATTTAACTTGTACAAGTGAAGTCATACAACAGTTGCGAGAGCGTTTCCATATTTTTTCAACCCTGTATAATCAAACTTAATATCACAGTATTACGGTAACTATTATTCTAGTTTCTGTGCTTAATATTATGACTGGCGAAGCAGGCGGGTACAGCTAGTATATATAATAATAACAATAATATATTGCATGATTATTTCGTAACTTGGATTTTGGTTTCATATTATTATAAGAATAAGAATACAGTATATAGCATGCCTGAAATATAACAAGAGTTACTGTACTTATACTTTCAGTGTAAATATATTAAACGTACACCAGTCTCTTTTTCATTAAAAAATATACAACATTATTAGAATGTCTTAAATATGATATCGTATAAAATCGCAACATTGTTTAACTTTCAGAATGAAAAATTAGTTTAATCAATAAATAATTTATATTCATGCAGAAAATTGGCTATAATTTAAGACCACATTTGTTACCCCAACAGTGGCATACATCATCAATCATGTAGCCGTCTAGTCTTCGCAGATCCTCCGCTACTCCTTTAGGATTTGCTGAGTCAGTCAAAGCACTGCTGGACTTTCACCTCCCAAGGCAACAGGCTTATCTTATCGCCAGCCATCTCACATATCTCCCCATCTCCAATTAACTGCATGTAACCGTCATACGACCACCTGACTTGTTGGTTAGAAGTGGTCGAACCACGGCTTCACGTCCTTCGGGTTCTACATGTAGTTGTACTTCTTCGCATATCCTCCGTTACTCCTCAAGGATTTTTTGAGTCAGCCAAAACACTGCTGGACTTTCACCTCCCAAGGCAGCAAGCTTATCTTATCGCCAGCCATCTCACACATCTCCCCATCACCAATTAACTACATGTAACCGTCATACGACCACCTGACTTTTTGGTTAGTGGCCGAATCAAGAGTTCAGAATTTTCTTCGCCAACCTCCGGAATTTTAGAGGATACGTCTCATTGCTTAAATAATATGAATTTGTACTGAGATTTAGATTTGAGACGTGAACAAAACTAGCTGCTTGTGTTAAGGATGATGTTTCTAACTGAGATAATCTTATTCTTTCACCAACAGAGAATATTTTTAGCAACAAAATTCCAAAAATATATATTGTCTTTTATCACCTCAATTTTAGGAATTAGACTAATAAAACAATGATATGGAACTATTTAGCTCGTATCAGCTTTCTCACGCTCTATCTTGGAAATTTAAAGGCACCAAACATTTGTTTTGTGGTTTTTAAGAGTAATTTTAATTTTATCAGTCAAATATAAATATGGTGGACTGATGAAAAGAGTAGCTATAAAAAGAATAGAATAACTATCAAAAGATAACTTCTGGCGATAGACAGAAAAGTAATATATCAATCAGATGTTTACTCAGTAATCAGCTGATTATAACAGCAGTTCATACGACTGCCGATAGAGTGCAGGATATGCCACTTACATAACCTCACTTTCTGCAGTTAACGTCCTATAACCTTTATGTCAAGTATACACACATTCTATTCATTGATTATTACGGGTAAGATGTGGTTTGCTACTCTACAGTTACTATAACATGCAGGTAATGTTAACCTAACCTAAAAAGTCAACACTTAATATTTATTAAGTGTGCTGAAATGGCAATATTGAAATAAATTTTTAGATAGAAAATATTAGTCATAATATTTTCGTTTTATTAAATAGTTTCAAAATGAAGAAGGGTTATCAATTTCGTATTACTGAATAGTATTGGTATAATTGAAAATATCTCTGAAATTAATAGTTAAACACATGAAAACTACATTTTAATTTATCACTGTACTTTCCTGTACGTAAGAATTGATGTTATACTTAGAACATGATATGTACGACTTTTTAAAACTTTATTATTTTTTCCTAGAACACATTTTACCACTGATGTCTATTCCTCACACTACTATTGGTGACCCCCCCCCCCCCAACAGATATCGACAATCAATTCGGTTTTAAATGTTGAACTGTCAAGTTTTACTTAGATCGAGTTATCATCATTGAATATTTATTTAATTAGAAATATAGTTTATTAATGTTTTGTGATGTTGACGTAGTGGCAATTAAAAATTGTGGATATCGATGTTCAACTAATTATTTAATTGGGTCATATTTAAAGTCCACTAAAACACATTTTAAATATATAATTTGTATTTAAATTGGCGTTTAGTTTAATTAATATAAAAAACATTAGTATATTTTTGAATTATTAATTTAAAATTAACTATTGTTATTTTTTCAGGTAAGTTCACACTCAAGCTATTTGAAAACTTGTACCAACCTAATGTAAGTATGTATAAGTTTAGAGCATTTAATATTGTTTTAATTAATGCATTACATATAAACGGAGTTGTTTAACGAAAACATAGTAATAAAGAAGGAGTGATGGGGAATCTTTACAAACTTGAATTAGGTTTATTTTATAATATAAAATAAATACTTTATAAGTCACCACATTCTTAGAACAGCTTTAAAT
Organism: Stictocephala bisonia; assembly: GCA_035578905.1. Classification (NCBI taxonomy): domain Eukaryota; kingdom Metazoa; phylum Arthropoda; class Insecta; order Hemiptera; family Membracidae; genus Stictocephala; species Stictocephala bisonia. The sequence goes on along the minus strand of JAQJVL010000094.1, from coordinate 1,816,717 downwards.
TTATGGTTAGATTTCCAAATTGGTTTAAATCCTCATAACATGCCATAAAATATAAAGTGTCTAAGTATATTTTAACTGTCTAATATGTAAAATTATAAATATCAATAAAATATTGTCCCTTTCTTAAATACTATATGTCATCATTTAATCACATTAACTATATGTCAATATGTCAACATTTGCACCGACAAAAATAAAAGGTTAACCACATAGACCAATTCTAGTATTTCAAACAAGCATTTCTAAATTATGTTTTAGCATTTTAAATTAAAAAATCTTAATTGATTTATTTGACAAAAAGATGAATGTTTTAAGTAAAAGATTTTAAGAATTAATGAAGTGTTGTGCGTTTATAGATATTTTTAGGACTGGTTGATTAACGCTATCATGACAATGCATATCTGGAAAGAAACAAATACTAAATAAATAACGTGTATTTTAGTAGTTTGCTTTATGTAGATGAGGGCTGCGGAAGTATTGACTCTTTGTTGTCTGACATACCAGACTCGTGTGGCTTTCGACCGTTTCTAAACATCACACGGCAACGAGCTCGACCGCAACAACGAGACATAAAAGTGGTTAAGTTCATGTAAAATAAGTGTGGAAACCGCCGGGAAGCCGCAGCACGTCTTGTGCCAGGACTGCAGTGTGGTCGGCCAGCAGTCCGCTAGCCTACAGAAATAATGTGAACCCGAGTTTACCAAGGAACTACAAGGCCTTTGACAAATCCAATCACATCACTGTTTTTCTCGTCTAAACGTACGTTACGACTAGGGCGTTTATAAATTTAAAAAAGTGTATATATTTTTTAAATCTAGTTGGAACAAAAAGTACCAAAATTTTAACTAATTTTCACTGTGCATCAACTTTACACTTTTATTACTCAAAAACCTAATGATGTACTGCATTTTTATTTTAAAATATAGTTTACAGGAGTATATTGTATGCGTTCTATAAATTTCAGAATTTTAACTTTTCTAGAAAAAAAGGTTCCTATCAATTTACTGAAAAAACGGTTTATTGGTTTCTAGAGGTCGTAAAATTAAATTTCTGGTCACGTTGTAATACTATAAAATGTATAGTAACGGTACATTAATTTTCTACATGTAAGTAAATGCAGTGATTTTATATTTCTTAAGTTAACTTAAATTGGCGAGGTTTTGACTAGTAAAATTGTAAAATGTGTACACAGTAAACAATTGATAAAATTCCTTTACTTTTTTGTTCCAATTAGGATAAATAATTCCTTAAATTTTCAACAAAGTTTGAAAATACATATATCTTTACTAAAGTAGTAGATTTTATTAAGTTAGAAATTAATGATATCTTCTGACACTTACCGGTACTTTAAGTGAAATTTTACTTCATCATTTTATGGACCAACTAACGAATCTTAATTTGTTCACAGATTAATATATAATAATTAAAATTAGTTAAATTTCTTTACCGGATAAATTTATTGATAACTTGTATATCATGCCTGTATTTTTCTCCTTGATATTTTTATAATTTTAGCTATATCTATATTTCTATATTCGAGTGAACATTATGAAGAGCTTAACACCTACGTTATCGATGTTTTGATACCTTTATTTTGGGTTCTATTCCTTAACCCATAAGTGCATATAGTTTTTTTATTATTTTTTTAGTAAAATAGTTTAAAATGTCTTATTTACACTACAGACAACATTTATTAAAAAATATTTTATGATTACATTTTGAAAAAATTGCCGTCCTATAAATAGGACACTATGCACAGTGACTACTTGGGTATTCCAACAAGCAGTTTTTTCAGGTTTTAAAAATGTAAGCACTTGGTATGAAATATAATTATTTATTTAAAACAATTTTTACTACGTTTAATATTTTATAATTAATTGTTAAGTTTATGAAAATAAATTGTAATATTTATTATGAAATAAAATAAAAAGACAAGTCAGTGTAAGGCTAAAAAATTATTTTCGCTTATGATATTACATAAAAAATTTGGGATGAAGTCCCATCTTGCACTTTCTCTTGACAAGTACATTCTTTTGTTTTGATACTTTTCGTAGCCTGACATACACTTAAAATCCCAAGCAGCATTTCACGAATCAATTCCAAATTATCATTTTTATGTGATGTGTATAAATTACTTTGTTTACAATTTAGATTTACCGTTTTATCAGTGAAAAACAAAGAAGATACTCAAATGGCTTCTAGCATTGCTTTTCTGCGTCAGAGTTGTGAATATTAAGTTCGCAATCTAAAATTCAGTTCTTAAGTTTTCCACTGTTCATGTTTCTTCCTTTATTTTATTAGGTTGTTGTTATTATTATTTTGATAAGTGCTTTATCTTACAAATCTTTTTAAAGCTTTTAGGCAGTTCATTATCAATATAGTCACTATATGATTCAGGGCGATGCTTAGTTGCTCTGCTAGGATTTTTATAGTTGTGTGTTTTTTACTTTAGAAGATATAGTATATCTATCTAAATCTACAGTAACATTTTTTTACTTTAGTTGGTTGTGGGTTCAGAGATTTTTGCTTAAATCTAGTCTCAGTAAAACCAATGCTATGGCTATGAACATTAATTATAGTTGACGAAAGAAGGTGCAGATAAGACAGGATCATAAAAATGACAATCAGTCTAACCTCATATTTATTAAGCAGTAAATTGCGGGAAAGATTATTCATATTTCCGACTTGCTCTTCATCAGAGTTATTACTACAATAACTGTTCCATAAGGGAACAACATATAACAGCCGTTCAATTCCATCCTCATTACAGTCTAATTCTGACAAAATTTCTTGAATAGTAAATCTAAATATATATTTTAGTAACTTCAAATTTGTTATATAGGCTTAAAAAAATATTGTTGACCATTATTGATAAACATTCAAGTAATATGATAAGGAGAAACTCATAAAATAACTTTACAAAAAATCTAATCTGACATAAATTAATTTTGCTAATACTGAAAAGAAATATTTAGGTTGTCTAGGTCATAGTGTCCTAAATATAGGACGAAGAAAAATATTCCAATATGACTTGTAATATTGCTACAGTTTTTACATTTATTATGCATAAGACTGTTCTGTGTATTGCTGGGATTACATTTAAGTAGGTATTTGTACCAAACTATGTGAAATGAAGTAATCATGAAGAAAGCTTACTCTTCGTGCATGACAACAAAATTTCTATAAACCGTTTTAAGAGGGGGCCGGATAGAAGCCGGCCGCCGCGCTCTGACTCCAGCCCGTTTAACATGGGAGAAATATTTAGTTTCTTAATTACCGCCTAACCGACGGTTATTTGAGAAAAATAAAGAAGTAGCCCGAATCTACGCGTCATTAACTATTATTAGAGGTAAATAATTTAAACAATAATAATTTATATTTGTTACAAAATGACTTTTAAGAGAACGTTTTTCCCATTTAAACATACGTATAATTGACTAATTTGAAATGACTAGTTAAAACGTTATTTACTGTGATAAAAATATAATTTTTGCATCCTTAGAATCCTTATCATTTTTAGTACGGGGAGACTTCGACTTTTAAAAAATAATAATTTGTTAGTCGTTATTTTTGGCAATTCTAAAAAATGCTTGCATGTAGACGTTACTCGTCGGGCGGTAGAAGTTCAGAGATGTCCTCACAGAGCGCTGCACCTTCGTTTGTAGTCTGCACTCTGCAGTCCTGTCTATTCCACGCGAGGAGTCAGACTGTCATTGATATATTTTAAAACATATTGATTGATTTCTATCTTATGAGAATACATTTTACGTGAACATAATAATTAATTGTGTTTAAATCTAGCACTATAACACATATAGTAAAGATTTAGTTCTCTATAGTAAATATATTTCCTTATGTGCATTTTTGTATTCAGTAATATAAATTTAATAATTATTATATATATGAAACTAATAGTTTTTTAATGTTGAAAGTAGCAAGATCATTATTATTATATATTATTACAATATTAGTATTTAAAAAACATTAAAGTAAAAATAAAACAGTGCTAGAAGTTATTTACTTAATTATCTACCTGTAATGATCGAGGCTGGCGGACTACTATGTAACAATTCTTTGCGTTAATATATGTAACAATTGTATCTGACAAACTTATTCTCAGATTATTAACATTTGAAATTAATAATTAGGCCAAAATGTCTGTGTTGCTAAAGAAGTTAAAATTAATAATAATGTTACAAGTAAAGGAGTATGAGAATTTTTATCTGGAGGTGTATATGTACCGTTGTATAACATAAACTGTGTGAACCCTGTCATCGCAGCAAAATATGGCGACAGACTTTCACAGATTTACAACCCATGCCGGATGTACGAAACAAAGCCAAGAGGGTAGCGCGGCGGCATCCAAAGATTCCAGTCACAAGTGTTACTAGCCTTGACCAACTGATCGTGAGCGATGTTGGATTATGTATTGAAACAGTTTAGACTACGAAACTTGTAGTTACTGTCCCTGCAGCCAATAAAGATTTGTTATGAGTCTCTTACTGACCCTTTTCTTATAAAACATGTTTATAATCAAGATATCGTAATTTTAATTTTATCAATCGCCAAAGAAGATGGTTCTCTCTAGATTTTTGATTTTTTAATGACTTACTGAGTGATATAGTGATCACAGAAAATAAAAGTCAAACCATGTACAATGTGCTCAAACACCGTGCTTTGAAAAACAGGAAAATGCGTTACAAAATACGGAAATCGTCAGATTGATGAATTATAGCAGATGAGCCATAAGACATTACTTGATAACACACGAAGACCTTACAAGGCAAACACATGAAGACCTTACTAGGCAAACACATGAAGACCTAACTAGGCAAACACATGAAGACCTAACTAGGCAAAACCATGAAGACCTTACTAGGCAAACCCATGAAGACCTTACTAGGCAAACACATGAAGACCTAACTAGGCAAAACCATGAAGACCTAACTAGGCAAAACCATGAAGACCTTACTAGGCAAACCCATGAAGACCTTACTAGGCAAACATATGAAGACCTTACCAGGCAAACACATGAATGCCTTACTAGGCTCCTTGTATCTTGGTACATTATAATATGCTAGTATATACATTTATTTATTTTAAAATTGTATTAGGTTAAGATTTTATCCACATTCTAAATTCATAATCTAAATTTATTGTATAGTATTATTATTTACTTAGTTTTTAGGTGTTCAATATTTAGTTGTATTCTCCTTGTCTGTACAGTTTACATTTTCTAGAGCCCGAGTATGTTGATTATATAATGCTTTTATTTTTATTGTATTTAGTTAGGTGTTCCATGTCTAAAAACAGGAAATCGTAACTGTACAAGTTAGAAAAATAAGTTGTGTCAGTTTTATCTGTACTGTTGTCTACTATAACGGTATAACTATTTTACTGGGTTATTTATATTACTATTTTAAACTTAGTTTTGTAATACGTCAAATATGTCATGAAATAAGTTGTATTAAGTTTCTTAGAATTGTTAATACATAAGAATTTGTTTAGTCATTAGTATGGTAATAGTAAATGATCATGTAATGCTATACCTTTTGGTGTATTTGTAGTGTAATGATAGCTAAGGAATGGGTGATATTGTTTAATGTAATAAAAAAGTAATTTTAAACTCGTTCCGTTCATTTATAAAGTACATGTTTAGTAGTACAGTCAGGTTTCATAACCAAAGTATGGTGTTATTTGGAGTCATTTTCCTATAGTTTTGTAAGGTTTTATCCGCTGTCAAATTATTTCAATATGAAAATAATTAAGGTCTACAACACCGACAGAACTACAACTAACCGTAAGGCTTACCACTCAATAGCTAGGACTCAGGCTTGTGACTCTAGAGAGTGACCTTGACTCAAAAGATAAAAAAACTACCACGTATCAACCCAACAGGACGGTGACCTTTTCATCTTCCAATCAGAGTTAGTTCGATATTCCAACGGTAGTGGGAGTTCATTCGTTGGATATAGACAACAAATTAATTACAAATAAGTACATACGATAATATAACTACACATTACTGTATTGTAGAATGATACAAACGAAATATGACACATTGGGTTTTCAATTATTGCGTACAAAGTATAGCCTAAACACATGCGCGATGTAGGCTACACTTGCCGCTTGTCTGTACTTGTGAAACGGTGAAATAACGTGAGAGCTGTGTTGTTTTATATCGAGTATTCATTTGGAAATTGGCAATGTAACGCATCTATCGTTTATACTCGTTCAAAAATGAAAATAATATACTAGCTGAATATAATGTGGGATAAAAGTACTTATAAATTAAAAACAGAATAAAATACCGTTATATGAGTTTTTGAAAACAGTCAGGTGCACAAATAAAATAATAAAAAGTTTCATGAAACACGGTAATCTTGTTTTCTCGTGAAAAGTAAACAAAATAAGCATTTACTGATAAGACATAGACATAGGAATGGGAATGGATATAATGATCATTTCGAAGTCAGGGTGCAAATCAGTATTACTTAATTTATGTACGTCATTTACAAAAATACTTATATCATTTTATAGATTTAATAACGAAATAGCGACTATAGTGCATATTGATTAAATTATTAAAAATTATTATATGCTGATGCAACAATTACTCTTTTATTTTTAAAATTATAGAAATATAAACTGTTGTACATCATTAAGAGTTATTATTATTATTTTAAAATGTTAACTTAATTTTTTATGGGAATTTGAATGTCTGAAGATTTAGTTTCAGGTAGTACTAAATTAATGTATGCTATTGCTATACGCAGGTTAATAAATAATTACAATATCCTTTTTACTTAAGCTTTGTAGAAGTTAGATTGATTACAGTTTGATGTTTCTATTTTTATGAAGACAATATTGTTAATATTATTTGTGTTACAATATTAAATTATTAAAATACTAAAAACGTGTGTAATATTTTTAAAACCTGAGTCCACTAAAAGTACAAAAGGTAAGGCTTGTTAAGATTTAATTGCACTAATTTATGTCATTCATACAATAAGCAATAAGGACTCTATTATCATTTTTCAGTTGTAATTGAAAAATAGTTTGATGATATTGAGCTACATAATCAATATTTTTGTCACGCCATTTTTGTCATCATACTATTATATTTAAATTATCAGATACTCTAATTAATTCCGTTTATTTCACATGTGTACCTACTTGAAATTTGTCATTAAATTTTTATTTTATTTTCTGTTAACATTATATTTAGTCATTCACTTTTATAAATTAGTTTCATTCGTTTGTGTCAGTTACTTGTAAATATTTTAAATATCACAAATTCTAATTTTGTGATATTTAAATATAACAAGTTTTCATACTAGTTTCATTAAGTGCTGTGTTTATTCAACATAACAGTAGTATTTGTATTAGATAAGTAGAATAAACTCTGTTTTGTTAGTTTCAATAACAAGAAACCAGATTCAACTCTACCTAATTTATTTGTACTACCGAAGGAATGAGGACAAGCGGACTGCGGAAGGCCTCAGACAACCCTGTCGGCTGGCGGTGTCAGTCACTCGTCCCTTCCCTTTTGTTGTTCTATAAAAGATTAGAAAGAAAGTGAAGTGATGGTGCAAGGGGCGAACGGCCGAGCAATAAATAAATGCCTTGGCGGCCGAGCCAAAAAGCGCCCCTAGTGCCTTAAACGCCAACTACCAACACAGACAACGTACTGCACTAAACACCGCTCCCTGTGGCCGTTCGCCAAACTAAAATGCGATTTTCAATCTGACTCCGGAGCCCTCTTAACCTGTAACAATGTAAGTTTAGGTTGAAGTCAATTGACAACGTTCTCTCTCTCTCTCTCTCTCTCTCTCTCTCTCTCTCTCTCTCTCTCTCTCTCTCTCTCTCTCTCTCTCTCTCTCTCTCTCTCTCTCTCTCTCTCTCTCTCTCTCTCTCTCTCTCTCTCTCTCTCTCTCTCTCTCTCTCTCTCTCTCTCTCTCTCTCTCTCTCTCTCTCTCTCTCTCTCTCTCTCTCTCTCTCTCTCTCTCTCTCTCTCTCTCTCTCTCTCTCTCTCTCTCTCTCTCTCTCTCTCTCTCTCTCTCTCTCTCTCTCTCTCTCTCTCTCTCTCTCTCTCTCTCTCTCTCTCTCTCTCTCTCTCTCTCTCTCTCTCTCTCTCTCTCTCTCTCTCTCTCTCTCTCTCTCTCTCTCTCTCTCTCTCTCTCTCTCTCTCTCTCTCTCTCTCTCTCTCTCTCTCTCTCTCTCTCTCTCTCTCTCTCTCTCTCTCTCTCTCTCTCTCTCTCTCTCTCTCTCTCTCTCTCTCTCTCTCTCTCTCTCTCTCTCTCTCTCTCTCTCTCTCTCTCTCTCTCTCTCTCTCTCTCTCTCTCTCTCTCTCTCTCTCTCTCTCTCTCTCTCTCTCTCTCTCTCTCTCTCTCTCTCTCTCTCTTTCTCTCCCCCTCCCTCCCTCCCTCCCTCCCTCCCTCCCTCCCTCTCTCTCTCCCTCCCTCCCTCCCTCCCTCCCTCTCTCTCTCCCTCCCCCTCTCTCTCCCTCCCTCTCTCCCCCTCTCTCTCTCCCTCCCTCTCTCTCTCTCTCTCTATCTCCCCCTCTCTCTCTCTCTATCTCTCTCCCCCCCTCTCTCTCTCTCTCTCACCACTAGTGTCCTATATATATTTTTTTCATGCGTCCTATTTTTAGGACGCTATGCACTAATGAGTTAAATGTTAAATGTGATTTGAAACATTATATTTATTAAATACAGTTACATTTTCTTTAATCTACTAATATTACATGATGATTCGTTATTTAATGTTTTGTAACTTTGTGGCCAAGTGTATAACGTATAAAGCCATATGGTATAACGATTATTTTGAAACGTCTTCTACATTAAAAAAAAACTGTTTAAATTTGTTCCTATACACAAGTGTCTACAAGTTTAATGAATATGTTTAGTCATTAAGTTTTAATAAGTAATCGAATAAACCATTTTATTGTTAAAACTATTTTTTTAAACGTTTATTTCAAAACGTCAAAGTGGTTTGTATGACGATTCGTAAAAATAAAGCACCACTCAATGTAGTGTTATATGAAGACGTGTCGGTTTGTAAAATGTAGCGTAGTTTTGGCAACAATACACTCTTGCAGAGTGGGAGACTCCAATAACATTACGTCGCCGATTGTCTGTTTACCCGGGGGATTGTGGATCTGCCCCTAATGGATTAGACAAACAGGTGTATGACGGAGGGTGTTTACTCACTGATCATTACCTGGACCCAGACGGCGTATTTTCACGTCAAACAACGGTTTCCTTCTGTAACAACCATTTCACATTGAAGGCCGTTTGTTTAGCAACAGTTCGTTTATTGCTTGGCTTTCCTTGAGTTGGCAGAGGCTGTGGGCCATGTTGGTTTTAATCCAATAAAAACAATGTTATTTGCGAATCCATATTTTTTCGTTATTTACTGACCAAAAGTTGTATATGAGGTGTCATTTTAAACGTTATATTGCGCATTGGGGGTTTTCATTTTTTTAATACATACGCCTAGTTTTGAAAAAATAGGTGACAATAAAATCTGCAAACTAAATGTTTTTTATATTTTTTTCTATCATACTAAGTAGTAATTTGCAAAGCAATTTGAACGTGCAATTTAATTCTTGATCAAATGCGAATTGTTTGGGAAAAGTTTGTTAAAAAAAAAACTGTTTAATTTGGATACGCGTGATCTTATGTCCGGTTCGAAAATAACGTTGTTCTTATGGGATTAAAATCAACATGGCCGACAGCCTCTGCAGACTCTTAACTCTATTCACTCAGGGGTCACTCTAGAGCTGAATGGTACCAATGAATACACATAAATAAGAAGCGAAAAGACATAGGAATAGTTAAACTTCTTGTAGCAGACGAAACGAGCTTAACGCGGCTACAGACAACGAGCTTAACGCGGCTACAGACAACGAGCTTAACGCGGCTACAGACAACGAGCTTAACGCGGCTACAGACAACGAGCTTAACGCGGCTACAGACAACGAGCTTAACGCGGCTACAGACAACGAGCTTAACGCGGCTACAGACAACGAGCTTAACGCGGCTACAGACAACGAGCTTAACGAGGCTACAGACAACGAGCTTAACGCGGCTACCAACAACGAGCTTAACGCGGCTACCGACAACGAGCTTAACGAGGCTACAGACAACGAGCTTAACGCGGCTACCGACAACGAGCTTAACGCGGCTACCGACAACGAGCTTAACGCGGCTACAGACAACGAGCTTAACGCGGCTACAGACAACGAGCTTAACGCGGCTACCGACAACGAGCTTAACGCGGCTACAGACACCGAGCTTAACGCGGCTACAGACAACGAGCTTAACGCGGCTACAGACAACGAGCTTAACGCGGCTACCGACAACGAGCTTAACGCGGCTACAGACAACGAGCTTAACGCGGCTACAGACAACGAGCTTAACGCGGCTACAGACAACGAGCTTAACGCGGCTACCGACAACGAGCTTAACGCGGCTACAGACAACGAGCTTAACGCGGCTACCGACAACGAGCTTAACGCGGCTACCGACAACGAGCTTAACGCGGCTACAGACAACGAGCTTAACGCGGCTACAGACAACGAGCTTAACGCGGCTACAGACAACGAGCTTAACGCGGCTACAGACAACGAGCTTAACGCGGCTACAGACAACGAGCTTAACGCGGCTACAGACAACGAGCTTAACGCGGCTACAGACAACGAGCTTAACGCGGCTACAGACAACGAGCTTAACGCGGCTACAGACAACGAGCTTAACGCGGCTACAGACAACGAGCTTAACGCGGCTACAGACAACGAGCTTAACGCGGCTACAGACAACGAGCTTAACGCGGCTACAGACAACGAGCTTAACGCGGCTACAGACAACGAGCTTAACGCGGCTACAGACAACGAGCTTAACGCGGCTACAGACAACGAGCTTAACGCGGCTACAGACAACGAGCTTAACGCGGCTACAGACAACGAGCTTAACGCGGCTACAGACAACGAGCTTAACGCGGCTACAGACAACGAGCTTAACGCGGCTACAGACAAAGAGCTTAACGCGGCTACAGACAACGAGCTTAACGCGGCTACAGACAACGAGCTTAACGCGGCTACAGACAACGAGCTTAACGCGGCTACAGACAACGAGCTTAACGCGGCTACAGACAACGAGCTTAACGCGGCTACAGACAACGAGCTTAACGCGGCTACAGACAACGAGCTTAACGCGGCTACAGACAACGAGCTTAACGCGGCTACAGACAACGAGCTTAACGCGGCTACAGACAACGAGCTTAACGCGGCTACAGACAACGAGCTTAACGCGGCTACAGACAACGAGCTTAACGCGGCTACAGACAACGAGCTTAACGCGGCTACAGACAACGAGCTTAACGCGGCTACAGACAACGAGCTTAACGCGGCTACAGACAACGAGCTTAACGCGGCTACCGACACACAGCGTTGGACCATTACGAACAATCAAACGAGGAAAACAATGATATAATATCATTTGTCGTAGGCCTCTTAGTTCCTTAGTAAACATCCATCAAATTCGTGCACACATAATTTCTTCGCCGACAGTAGTGGGTACCTCGTGGCTGGGCGGCAGTCCGCGAACTACTAGTAGATGGCAATCAGCCGCTACCAGCTGGGACTGACGTCATCATATTGATGGTGGATGAAGCCATCGTGAGTCTTAGGTGTCAGACGAAGCACGCTATGTCTGTGATTTAGACCCCTTCTCCACCTTCTAGAGAGAACCCATCACCAAGCGCACGCAAGGAAGCTGCCCCTCACTGTATCAGAGGTAGCCCAGAGAAGGCGATTTATGCTGTCTGAGCTACTGTACACACCCTGATCTCTCCAGGAAGGACGGTATAAACCAACCTTGTTATCGAGTGATATTGATTTAATTTCTTTCCGCTATCTAATAATTTGTCATTTCATTATTATTGTAATCCTACAACGACTGTTTTTGTACAATACATGCCACCGCTACTTTTGGTAACTATTGTCGTTTTATGTTCCAGTTAGACGGTGCAGCAAGACCTTATAAAGGGTTACAGGGTTATCAAAATAAGATTTTAATATGTCGTGCGTGGGTTAATTGTTTGAGAAACCCATGACACAGTGTTTATTGTTTAATTTTAATATGAACAGCTGTAGTTATTTACTTCTATCCCCTTACTTAATGGACAATTTCACTTCACAAAAAACTTTAAATATATGGGTTTCTATTGAAAGTATTCTGTTCATAATAATAGTTTTGCAACACTTAACCATGCAACTTTAAAGGCAAAGAACTGTTCTAGTGGATAATTACTGTATATGCTTGTTGTATAATAAAAAAGAAACTGTCAAATATTTTTACAGTTAAGTACAATACGTAAAACTTTAAATACCACCCTTGACTACTGTATTTAGATTTTAAAACTCATAATTTCAGTTTAGGGTCCATTGGCTTCGACTTTTGATAACAATACAGTGATCGCTATAACTTATTGTTATGATAATAAAAAGATAATTTTTTATAATAATACTACAAATTTTAATTAATAATTTTAAGAACTTTTAATTACTATAATATTAAAAAACACAAAGTACAGTTGATATAGGAAAGCATGTTCTAGCCCGCTGACGGTAAAAAGCCTTCTTTACCACTGGGGTTATTGACTTTCCATCGGTGGCTTGGCAGTTTAGGAAACGGCATTAGGGTATCAGATACGTCCAGTAAGGGCCAAGTTATTGGAACCATTAAATTGTGTTGACCACGTCTGTACCAGGTCACCGACATTCAGATAAATCAGCTGTGGAACAACAAACCGGTTGTCGGAATGTGTTCCTTGACGTCTCTTTTATTTGTAATAAAGAAGTGCAAACCAGTGGCCGGTCAATAATAAGAAGGCGCAACGCGGTAATTGAGTTACTGGCCGGGCTTTAGAATGTTTTAGATGCACTTTTAGCCACAAAAATAGAAAGAAAAACGTCCATGCAGGCTGTGTATGTAGAATTAAGGGTTTGATATTAGGCCTAATGTTAACATGATCCGGAGAGGTGTATTGTGTCATAGATAGTACATAAGCCAACGCCTTAGCCATAAGTAGATGCCCTCTTTACATAATGTTTGAAGTTATCGTACATTTAAAACCTGGAAGTTTAGAGCATGGGATAGGCCCATCTATAGGCTAAAACAATCTAAGTTGAGGCAGCCGAGGGTCCAATGAACTGACCTCCGTCCCTCCCCCTACCGTAAAAACATTAATCAAGACTACATGCTCATAATCGTTTAAATTTTAATCATTAACAATTGACATTGTAATTAAACATTATTGTTATCAGGGTATTTTAATAGATTTTTTTAATACATGTCACTTTTCAACCTAACTCAATAAAAACATTAAACAAATAATGTTTGGTCTTAAATACTTAAAATTGCCCGATTAATTTGGGACAAAAACTTACTTGTATTTAGAAATCGATTAAAATCCATTGATAACAAAAAGTTTTAATTACAAATCTTAATTATTTAAATGTTAACTATCTTGTGCGAATGCAGTCTTGACTATTGTGTTTACGATAGGGGGCTGGCGGTGGTTAGGTCATTGGACCCTCGGCTGTCTCAACTTAGGATGACTTAGCCTATAACACAACTGGCACGTTTGGCGTAGTGTTGTAGTCAGTTACTTGTTGGCAAAGAGCAATGGGGATTATAGGTGAATGGTTCTATACTCAGTTCTCTAACCGAAGTGCAATCCGCTCAATGGTTACCATTAGGATGTCCTTGTTAGATCGTGGTTGAAAAGCAGCCGAAAATAAAATAAAACCGGTCCAACGAAGTTCGGACTCTATGTAAAGTTGTAGGTATCTTGGTTACCCTAGTTATGAGGCTATCGATAAATAGTAAATCCTGAGGAATAAGTCGATCGTAGAACTAGGTAAATGTCATGCACACTAATTAAACACGCATGTACACTTTCATATTTCCCGTCAAACATTCACAACCTGTGTTGACGTCTCAAATCTGAATCTTAAGTAGAGAAAAATCGTGTCCGAGTCTTAAAATTCTGCATACAAAATAATTGTCCGTACTTATATTCTGAAAAATGACAAAACACAACAGAAATTAGCGTATTAGTAAACTGTGTTTGTATAATTTTAAATATTTATTTATTCTTGCCACAAAATGGAATTTGTATAGTGACATTGTTGCGTCACAACAGAATTAACATGCTAAAAGTCGTACGCCGTCATGTGTGAACTAGCCCTACGTGAACAAGCGTAAGTAAATATTAATTTTCTGACAACTTCTATTTAAATACGAAATTATACAAATTTATAAAAATTGCCATTAAAAACATATAATGTAAATTCATTTAAACAAGCTTCTGTAGTTAGTCTTATATTCATTTAAATCACTTGTTACCACATGTAATTGCAAAACCAATGTAGATAATTACCTGATATCGGAACACGTGTAATTAAATCGGCTTTAACTGTACTTTGATTACGTTTAAGCGCTCAGATCAGGTTTTTATTTATAAACGTATAAAACCAATCAGGTAAATCCGACTGGCGATTTAACAGTTTCCTTTACATGCTCTAAATGTCCATCTAATTCTTGTTTCCTCTAATGTCTACGCGTGTTGTTTTAATCCACCTGTTCGCTGCTGATTGACTGTCTTCAGTCAGCTGTGGAAGCACTTTGGAGCGCTGCCAACATAAGCTGATAGTTGCCTAGATTTTATAGCTCTCTCAAACTTGTGAACGTTTTTTGTGTTTTACAGCCTTAAGAACATTGATATTTAAAACTGGTAGTGTTTGAAGTATTGTAGGTTTCGACTTGTGAGGCGTGGAATCATTCTTTCAATGATCACAATGTAAAATGTAAAGAAAATAAAAAAAATAAATAAAAAAACACATTTTTCATACAAGGCTTTTTATAGTCCAAATTAAAATTATACGGTCATATTACAAAAAACCATATTGAACTTACAGTGTCAAAAGGAAGATAAGTAGGTACTTTATATTAAAAAGTGTAATTTTCCTACGATTCTTGCTGAATTAAACTTTTCTTTACACTCTAAATAAATCAAGAGAGTGAATTAACATATGATTTTAAAAATGTCAAGTAACTATTTGAACTATGGATGAAATAAAGTAATAACACTTTATTTAATTCGCTTTAAAATAAATTTTGCTATTAAAATCATGTGTTTGTAATTGACATTAAGTAATTCACAAATTAGTTAAAGAAGTAACTTTTGAAACCATAAAAAATAGCATGGTAGCTAGAACAGTTTTGCTATAACAAACATATTAAACTTAATTAAGGAAACTCCAACGTACATTTACATGATACAGTAAATATTTACTTTGAAAATTAAACAATATAAGAGTAACGGATCACAAAATAACTGGCTGTGCATGAATATAAAAAAATATACAAATCTAAGACGATTTCTGTACAAAATGTAAATTATAAAAAATCAAACTAAGAGAATATTGTTTGTGTGAATTTGAAAAAAGTTATGAAATAACGAGAAATAATCCTTTACTGTCGAAATTCATTTTATTATTATTTTATATTTACATCCGAATAAATATGTATTTTGTAGGTGATGAACAATAAAATGGCAGTTCATCTGTACTGCCATTTTATTGTTCTAACTTGCATTTAACTTAACTTAATTAACTAACATCCAACTTACATTTAATTAACTAATGTAACTCATTTTTATGAGTTACATTGAACATATATATACCTAATATTTAAAAAAAATGCATTTATGGACCACTAGTGTTGATATTCGCCTATCAAATGACACTTCAAGTGTTACGATACTATCATCATGTCGGACTGAATTCTTGGAATAGAAATCAATGTTCCTGACTTTTTTCGTGGAGGAAATGGTCCTCCAAGCCTTTAAATGAAACCTCAGGTAAGTAATGCGGTTAGGTAAGGCAGATAAGTCCATTACTTTATCTAACAGCTGTTGAGGTGATTATGGGACGTGCATGTCTGGAATGCCTCGGAAGACGACGCCATCAGACTTTCTTTTCACACAGCCATCCAATCACATCAGCCGGTCTTCGTTATCTAGTCATCACCAATTAAGACAGTCACCCGTCAATACACTAATTAATCAAACACCCAGCCAGAAGGCCTGTAACGGCTGTGGAAGCATGTTCTGTTATTGGCTCCACAAGTTGAAGTGTCTTTCCAAGTGCTCTTGTTACAAACAGAATCTTTATGAAGACGAAAGACTTAACGAAGCAGTGTACTTTTAAATTATTCAAGGTACAGTTGCCTAAAAGATGATTTATTAAAAATTAAAAGTGTTAAATATAATAGATGTGTACATACAATATGTTTCAAAAAGAATTAATTGATTTCTAAAGTTACATTTTATGATGAAGTCCTTCTAAACGAGGCCTATCTGAGAAATGGGATCAACCTATGGGGTGAGTCTTCTGCTAGCAACCTCAAAAATGTCTTGGTTTTACTAAAAAGATTAGCGAGAATCATGACCAGCCTCCCTCTTGGAGAAAGTTACAGGGAATCATTCAAGAACCTTACGATTCTCAATTTAGTTTTTACATCTCTGAAGTTATATCGTACACCTTGAGGCAAGAGCTGGTTAGAAACACAGATTTACATTCTCAACAACCAAGGAGAATCCATCCACCTTCCAAAACACAAAACATCCCTATTCACAAAGAGGCCTTCATACGACGTATCAGCAATGCTAAACACGCTTCCTGGAAAATTGAAGAGTAGCAGCCCAAAAACAATCAGTGTAAGAAGATACTATGAAACTGGTTGCTGGAGACATTCTTCTATAGCCTGGAACAATTCTTTAACACCATAACTGAATTTGTCATAAGCTCACACAACGTATCTGCGTAGGCCGAAGTTAATGGCGGCTCTTATTTTGTCCATCACACAATCGTTAAAACGTTCTGCAATTTATTTAGCATGGAAGCATGAGTTTCCAAAAAGACGGCTAAACAATATTACGTGCAGTAATTAGTTAGAAGGTTAACCCTACTTTTATTTGTTGACGCTTTATTTTACTACTCAACAATGTAATGACTTCTGTAGCAAAAGTATTTAATCCATGACGTGTTTGCTAATCTTAACGATTATTTAAATAAAGTGATTTTCTACTGTATGACAAAATTGAAGATCATTAAGTATTAACAACATTTTCAGCTATGCTATTTATCACAGATACTCTGTGTGTCCACCAGTAGAAGCTCAAACAACACCACATCAATTTGTCATAAGATCACATAACGTATCTTCGTAGACAGAGAAGTTAATGGCGGCTCTCATTTTGTCCATCACACAATCATTGAAATGCTCTGCAATTATTTAGCTATTACATGAGTTTCCATAAAGATGGCTAAAACAATTCCATCGCACAGTAGTTAAACAATTATTAAAATTTAGTAAGAGTATGTATGACATACATGAAAACTTATATATATATTAAACGTATATTGATGTTACTGTTTTATTTTAAAAAGCTACACATCACTTAGTTTTTTTTAATGTTATATTTCGGCTATACAATCTGAAGCCATTTTCAAGCATCTAACAACATAAATAGTTTTTTTTTTAAATATAAATTAAATAATAGATCATATGTTTTTAAAAATATTTAAAAGATGATTGGATCAATGAAAATAGTTTTTTCATTGATCAAATCATCTGTTAAATATTTTTAAAAACATATTATCTATTAATTAATTTATATTTTTTTAAAAACTATTTATGTTGTTAAATGTTTGATAACGGCTTCAGATTGTTTTAAAAATATAACATTTTTAAAAAATCTAAGTGATGTGTAGCTTTTTAAAATAAAACAGTAATGAACACCATCACGAAAAATACATACCGTCAAGAAATCTATATTGATGTCTTTGTAGATTGATACCAAAGCGATTGATATCCAACTTCAAAGTGTCATGAGATCTATCACTGGCACTTTATTAGCAACTTCACCTTCTTGGCTCCCGGTGCTGTGCAATGTAGCTCCTCTAGTGATAAGACGCAAGGAGGCACTACTTAAAGAATTCAATAACATCTTTAATGTCCCGCACATCCCCATTACACAGGATCTCCCACGCAAATATCTGATTCTAAGATAAAATAAAAATATATTGGCGGTTTTTGGATGGATAAAAATATAAATATCAAGAAATTGTTTTTATATAATAACTTGGTACATTAACTAACTGTAAACTATAAAATGTGCGAGCCGGTGGCCAAGCTTCGCTCCCTTACTCTGTCTGAATAAGTTCCTGGCACATATCAATAGTCTATGAGGAATGGGCAGAGTAAGGTTAAGAAAAAGATTGGCCTCTCCTTTAAAAAAAAAAAAAAACACTAAAAAATAGAACTCTTTTTACTTCCATGACGACATCTGAGCTTGCAAAAAATGAGATTGTTACTGTTGAAAAGTGGATATTTACTAGAACTATTCACAGCTGCACCCACAAAAAAGTAATCAATTGCTTTTACAATCAAGTAATCAACTTTTACAAACAAATAATCAACTGCTTATAACGTCTAAACTACTGTAGGTAGGTGATATTCTGGATACAAACGTAGCCAAGTGAATGAAAGCCGCGTTTGAATAGAACTGTTAGTGCTTTCACATTTACAAGTAAGTCATGATCCTACTGAAGTGTTCGCCAGTCATCAGATAAGGATAACCAGTGATCCCTTATCGGCGCGGTTCCGTATCAGTCACGAAGTAAAGGCACGCTGATGACCTTTACCACGGGGAGCTCAGCGACGCCTTCAGAGTGCTATAATGCCACTGGATAACTGTGTGATATGTGGCGGTAGACTTCCAACGTGACTTATTCAGTAATGAGATGTTTGACTGAATAACGCTAAGTCAGGAGTCAGACAAATATCTAGGGCCTTTTTAGCTGCTCCGGTGGAACAGTTTAGCGATGGGATTTATAAGTATGATTATGATGATAAATTGCGTTAATTTTGACTGATTATCCGTAAACTTGTTATTCAAAAATCGAGGGGATGCTGGAAGAGTTAACAGCTTTTACGTGATTAACAAATAAAACCAAAACTAGTTGGTTGTTCCACCTACAATCGTCTCTTCTAGATTCGTTCCTGGTACAATCTAGATTTTTGCCTACAAGGTTCAACTGCTTTTATGAGATTTAAAAATAAAGCCATAACAAATTATTTGTTCCTCGTACAATCGTCTCTCCAATATTTGTTCCTAGATGTTTTGCTTGGAAAACTCAACTGCCTTTACTCTTACTCCCATGGCCATTTATACCTAAAAAGGGATTTGGCCTCAGCAACACGTCCTCTCCAGTATTATCGGTTCTCTGCTTCTTCTAGACTTGCGATAGTTAATTGTGGCTATATCACTTTGGACTTGATCCCACCATCGTAGTCTTGGTCTTCTCCCTTGGTCTTTTTCCAGCTAGCTTCCCTATTAAATTTTTCCTTATGTTAGTCTCAGGCTCTCTTCTTTGAATATGTCCTGCCCACCGTATTCTCTGCTTTTTATTATTGTATGTTTTTTTTGTTTGTATTTTTTGTATTAAAACTCTGATTTTTTAAATTGTTGTTAAACTTATAAATAATGTGCTCAGCAGCAGTGAACACTTAAGAACTCTTTAGATATACTCATTTTAGTTATGTATTAATTTTTCTTTATGAGGTTAAGTGTAAGAGAGGACCTAATGGTCCTAACTTTGCCTCACAAAATAAAACGTTTTTCATTTCATTTCATGTTCACTATCTTTGTATAGATCTCATCTCTCTGTTTTGTTTGTTTAATACGCCATACGCCATTTTCATAGGTTGGTCCATGAATTTTCCGAAGGATTTTGTTTTCAAAAGTTAAGAGTTTTCTTTCCTTCGTTCAAAAATTGTTCCTCTTACAACCGTCTCTCCTATGTTTGTTCCTATCACAATCTAGATTTTTGCCTAGTAGGCAGAACTACTTTTATGTGTTCAGCGTAGGCTCAAATGAAACATGTTTACATTGTTGTAGCTAGCTAGTCACCGAGTTTTATTATTATTATATTTATAGATATTTAACTTTTTATTAATCAAGCCCTTCACTACGCATCATAAAATAAGACATCGCACTTCAGGACGTTAGTTGTCATAAACTACTAATATCTAATCTAGTAAATCCATCTCTTTACTTGATTGTAAAATATTGACGATAGAACTCAGGAAATCCTCGCTTTACCTCATTAAAGCGAAAATAAACCATTGTCGCAACTATTCCGCGAGCACCGACGACTGTACATAGGCGAACACTTGTGTGCGGAGCTCGTAACTATGGTCACAAGTATTCCGTAGCACCAACGACTGTACATAGACGGACACTTGTGTGCGGAGCTCGTAAACTATGGTCACAAGTATTCCGCAGCACCAACGACTGTACATAGATGGACACTTGTGTGCGGAGCTCGTAAACTATGGTCACAAGTATTCCGCGAGCACCGACGACTGTACATAGACGGACACTTGTGTGCGGAGCTCGTAAACTATGGTCACAAGTATTCCGCAGCACCAACGACTGTACATAGGCGGACACTTGTGTGCGGAGCTCGTAAACTATGGTCACAAGTATTCCGCGAGCACCGACGACTGTACATAGGCGGACGCTTGTGTGCGGAGCTCGTAAACTATGGTCACAAGTATTCCGCAGCACCAACGACTGTACATAAATGGACACTTGTGTGCGGAGCTCGTAAACTATGATCACAAGTATTCCGCGAGCACGATGACTGTACATAGATGGACACTTGTGTGCGGAGCTCGTAAACTATGGTCACAAGTATTCCGCAGCACCAACGACTGTACATAGGCGGACGCTTGTGTGCGGAGCTCGTAAACTATGGTCACAAGTATTCCGCGAGCACCGACGACTGTACATAGGCGGACGCTTGTGTGCGGAGCTCGTAAACTATGGTCACAAGTATTCCGCAGCACCAACGACTGTACATAGATGGACACTTGTGTGCGGAGCTCGTAACTATGGTCACAAGTATTCCGCAGCACCAACGACTGTACATAGATGGACACTTGTGTGCGGAGCTCGTAAACTATGGTCGCAAGTATTCCGCGAGCACCGACGACTGTACATAGACAGACACTTGTGTGCGGAGCTCGTAAACTATGGTCACAAGTATTCCGCGAGCACCGACGACTGTACATAGACGGACACTTGTGTGCGGAGCTCGTAAACTATGGACACAAGTATTCCGCGTGCACGACGACTGTACATAGACGGACACTTGTGTGCGGAGCTCTTAAACTATGGTCGCAAGTATTCCGCGAGCACGACGACTGTACATAGACGGTCACTTATGTGCGGAGCTCGTAAACTATGGTCGCAAGTATTCCGCGAGCACGACGACTGTACATAGACGGACACTTGTGTGCGGAGCTCGTAAACTATGGTCACAAGTATTCCGCAGCACCAACGACTGTACATAGATGGACACTTGTGTGCGGAGCTCGTAAACTATGGTCACAAGTATTCCGCGAGCACCGACGACTGTACATAGACGGAAACTTGTGTGCGGAGCTCGTAAACTATGGTCACAAGTATTCCGTAGCACCAACGACTGTACATAGACGGACACTTGTGTGCGGAGCTCGTAAACTATGGTCACAAGTATTCCGCAGCACCAACGACTGTACATAGATGGACACTTGTGTGCGGAGCTCGTAAACTATGGTCACAAGTATTCCGCAGCACCAACGACTGTACATAGATGGACACTTGTGTGCGGAGCTCGTAACTATGGTCACAAGTATTCCGCAGCACCAACGACTGTACATAGATGGACACTTGTGTGCGGAGCTCGTAAACTATGGTCGCAAGTATTCCGCGAGCACCGACGACTGTACATAGACGGACACTTGTGTGCGGAGCTCGTAAACTATGGTCACAAGTATTCCGCGAGCACCGACGACTGTACATAGACGGACACTTGTGTGCGGAGCTCGTAAACTATGGACACAAGTATTCCGCGTGCACGACGACTGTACATAGACGGACACTTGTGTGCGGAGCTCTTAAACTATGGTCGCAAGTATTCCGCGAGCACGACGACTGTACATAGACGGTCACTTATGTGCGGAGCTCGTAAACTATGGTCGCAAGTATTCCGCGAGCACGACGACTGTACATAGACGGACACTTGTGTGCGGAGCTCGTAAACTATGGTCACAAGTATTCCGCAGCACCAACGACTGTACATAGATGGACACTTGTGTGCGGAGCTCGTAAACTATGGTCACAAGTATTCCGCGAGCACCGACGACTGTACATAGACGGAAACTTGTGTGCGGAGCTCGTAAACTATGGTCACAAGTATTCCGTAGCACCAACGACTGTACATAGACGGACACTTGTGTGCGGAGCTCGTAAACTATGGTCACAAGTATTCCGCAGCACCAACGACTGTACATAGATGGACACTTGTGTGCGGAGCTCGTAAACTATGGTCACAAGTATTCCGCGAGCACCGACGACTGTACATAGACGGACACTTGTGTGCGGAGCTCGTAAACTATGGTCACAAGTATTCCGCAGCACCAACGACTGTACATAGGCGGACGCTTGTGTGCGGAGCTCGTAAACTATGGTCACAAGTATTCCGCAGCACCAACGACTGTACATAGGCGGACGCTTGTGTGCGGAGCACGTAAACTATGGTCACAAGTATTCCGCAGCACCAACGACTGTACATAGATGGACACTTGTGTGCGGAGCTCGTAAACTATGGTCACAAGTATTCCGCAGCACCAACGACTGTACATAGGCGGACGCTTGTGTGCGGAGCTCGTAAACTATGGTCACAAGTATTCCGCAGCACCAACGACTGTACATAGGCGGACGCTTGTGTGCGGAGCTCGTAAACTATGGTCACAAGTATTCCGCAGCACCAACGACTGTACATAGATGGACACTTGTGTGCGGAGCTCGTAAACTATGGTCACAGGTATTCCGCAGCACCAACGACTGTACATAGGCGGACGCTTGTGTGCGGAGCTCGTAAACTATGGTCACAAGTATTCCGCAGCACCAACGACTGTACATAGATGGACACTTGTGTGCGGAGCTCGTAAACTATGGTCACAAGTATTCCGCAGCACCAACGACTGTACATAGATGGACACTTGTGTGCGGAGCTCGTAACTATGGTCACAAGTATTCCGCAGCACCAACGACTGTACATAGATGGACACTTGTGTGCGGAGCTCGTAAACTATGGTCGCAAGAATTCCGCGAGCACCGACGACTGTACATAGACGGACACTTGTGTGTGGAGCTCGTAAACTATGGTCGCAAGTATTCCGCGAGCACGACGACTGTACATAGACGGACACTTATGTGCGGAGCTTGTAAACTATAGTCGCAAGTATTCCGCGAGCATGACGACTGTACATAGACGGACACTTATGTGCGGAGCTCGTAAACTATGGTCGCAAGTATTCCGCGAGCACGACGACTGTACATAGACGGACACTTATGTGCCTACCTCGTAAACTATAGTCGCAAGTATTCCGCGAGCACGACGACTGTACATAGACGGACACTTATGTGTGGAGCTCGTAAACTATGGTCGCAAGTATTCCGCGAGCACGACGACTGTATATAGACGGACACTTATGTGCCTACCTCGTAAACTATAGTCGCAAGTATTCCGCGAGCACGACGACTGTACATAGACGGACACTTATGTGCGGAGCTCGTAAACTATGGTCGCAAGTATTCCGCGAGCACGACGACTGTACATAGACGGACACTTATGTGCCTACCTCGTAAACTATAGTCGCAAGTATTCCGCGAGCACGACGACTGTACATAGACGGACACTTATGTGCGGAGCTCGTAAACTATGGTCGCAAGTATTCCGCGAGCACGACGACTGTATATAGACGGACACTTATGTGCCTACCTCGTAAACTATAGTCGCAAGTATTCCGCGAGCACGACGACTGTACATAGACGGACACTTATGTGCGGAGCTCGTAAACTATGGTCGCAAGTATTCCGTGAGCACCGACGACTGTTCCCTAGATGGACACTTGTGTGCAGAGCTCGTAAACTATAGTCTCAAGTATTCCGCGAGCACCGACGACTGTACATAGACGGACACTTATGTGCGGAGCTGGTAAACTATGGTCGCAAGTATTCCGTGAGCACCGACGACTGTACATAGACGGACACTCATGTGCGGAGCTGGTAAACTATGGTCGCAAGTATTCCGTGAGCACCGACGACTGTACATAGACGGACACTTATGTGCGGAGCTCGTAAACTATGGTCGCAAGTATTCCGTGAGCACCGACGACTGTTCACTAGATGGACACTTGTGTACAGAGCTCGTAAACTATAGTCTCAAGTATTCCGCGAGCACCGACGACTGTACATAGACGGACACTTATGTGCGGAGCTGGTAAACTATGGTCGCAAGTATTCCGTGAGCACCGACGACTGTTCCCTAGATGGACACTTGTGTGCAGAGCTCGTAAACTATAGTCTCAAGTATTCCGCGAGCACCGACGACTGTACATAGACGGACACTTATGTGTGGAGCTCGTAAACTATGGTCGCAAGTATTCCACGAGCACGACGACTGTATATAGACGGACACTTATGTGCCTACCTCGTAAACTATAGTCGCAAGTATTCCGCGAGCACGACGACTGTACATAGACGGACACTTATGTGCGGAGCTCGTAAACTATGGTCGCAAGTATTCCGCGAGCACGACGACTGTACATAGACGGACACTTATGTGCCTACCTCGTAAACTATAGTCGCAAGTATTCCGCGAGCACGACGACTGTACATAGACGGACACTTATGTGCGGAGCTCGTAAACTATAGTCGCAAGTATTCCGCGAGCACGACGACTGTACATAGACGGACACTTATGTGCGGAGCTCGTAAACTATGGTCGCAAGTATTCCGTGAGCACCGACGACTGTTCCCTAGATGGACACTTGTGTGCAGAGCTCGTAAACTATGGTCGCAAGTATTCCCCGAGCACCGACGACTGTACATAGACGGACACTTGTGTGCGGAGCTCGTCGGCTAATTAACACTTTCTATTGATCCGCATTTTATGAACCAGAAATAATCGGTTCCAGTAAATTGCTAGAGAGCTTAGCTAATGGAGACCGCACGTATTAACAGCTGATTGGGCGGGAAACTTCCTTCCTTCGTTAAGGCGATGTATGGCAGTTTTATTGGTGCATTTCCAAGGTAAGTTATTACCGTTATTATGGAAATGCCAGGATATAAGGAACTTTTTACTCACTAATTACGAGCTCCACATGTTCAAATCTTACTACATGTAAAATTTCATAAATTTAGATGCGGCCAGGTACTTGGTTTGTATTTAAATATTTTAAAGAATATATAACTCGTACATTGCTTTACATTCATTTCCATTAGTTATTTTTCTCATTATTATTTGCTTATGTACTATTTATGTTTTTAACATTAATTATTTTATTAGTTTTGTTATTAAAATAAAACTATTTATCCATTAGGAATCTTGTAATTTGCAATCACCTAAGTTAAGTTACTAAAGTTACATTTGATTTAAATAAAAAGTTTTACATCATTAAGTCAGTACAGAATGAAATGTCTTGGTTTTACTAATACATACACTTAATAAGGTAATACGTTTTTATAAGGTAAAAATGTTATTTTAACATTACATTGCAAAATTAAGGACAACAATATTGTAATTCCAAGAGTACAGTCCCTATATTTACCATTGAAGACGCTCTTTGTTTAACGCAGTTTGTCAGCCAAAAGTAGACTACATGTTGTTCAGTTGTTCTAGTTGTGTTATTTGTTTGTTCTGCTCCTTGGTATTCTGATGGAATACAAAATTCAATAATTTTTTATCTCGGAATCACACAAAATCACCCTTATATGTGCACTACTAGTAAATGATAATTTGTCTTGATCCGACGGTTTAGTAAAATTCAAAAGTCAATCCTTTGAAAAATAACGGTATATATATTGATGGAATTACTAACAAAAAATATATATTTTAGGTTCTTCTCGCAAATACAATTTTAAGAAACAAAGACTATGACATTGATTTCCAAAATGTAAATACTTGTGGCCATGCCACTTGTGGAACTTAAGACATAATCCAATTTTGATGCCTTGTACGTTATACAATTTATGTTGGCCTACAATCTTAACTTACATTATCATTTTGTATTATACATGTTTTATAGTTTATGTAGAACCTTAACTTACATTATCATTTTGTAATATACATGTTTTATAGTTTATGTACAACCTTAAGTTACATTATCATTTTGTATTATACATGTTTTATAGTTTATGTACAACATTAACTTACATTATCATTCTGTATTATACATGTTTTATAGTTTATGTACAACTTTAACTTACATTATCATTCTGTATTAAACATGTTTTATAGTTTATGTACAACCTTAAATTACATTATCATTTTGTATTATACATGTTTTATAGTTTATGTACAACCTTAACTTACATTATCATTTTGTATTATACATGTTTTATAGTTTATGTACAACCTTAAATTACATTATCATTCTGTATTAAACATGTTTTATAGTTTATGTACAACCTTAAATTACATTATCATTTTGTATTATACATGTTTTATAGTTTATGTACAACCTTAACTTACATTATCATTATGTATTCAACATGTTTTATAGTTTATGTACAACCATAAATTACATTATCATTTTGTATTATACATGTTTTATAGTTTATGTACAACCTTAACTTACATTATCATTTTGTATTATACATGTTTTATAGTTTATGTACAACCTTAAATTACATTATCATTTTGTATTATACATATTTTATAGTTTATGTACAACCTTAACTTACATTATCATTTTGTATTATACGTTTTATAGTTTATGTACAACCTTAAATTACATTATCATTTTGTATTATACATGTTTTATAGTTTATGTACAACCTTAAATTACATTGTCATTCTGTATTAAACATGTTTTATAGTTTATGTACAACCTTAAATTACATTATCATTTTGTATTATACATGTTTTATAGTTTATGTACAACCTTAACTTACATTATAATTTTGTATTATACATGTTTTATAGTTTATGTACAACCTTAAATTACATTATCATTTTGTATTATACATGTTTTATAGTTTATGTACAACCTTAAATTACATTATCATTTTATATTATACATGTTATAACTTACATTATCATTTTGTATTATACATGTTTTATAGTTTATGTACAACCTTAACTTACATTATCATTCTGTATTAAACATGTTTTATAGTTTATGTACAACCTTAAATTACATTATCATTCTGTATTATACATGTTTTATAGTTTATGTACAACCTTAAATTACATTATCATTTTGTATTATACATGTTTTATAGTTTATGTACAACCTTAACTTACAATATCATTTTGTATTATACATGTTTTATAGTTTATGTACAACCTTAAATTACATTATCATTTTGTATTATACATGTTTTATAGTTTATGTATAACCTTAAATTACATTATCATTTTGTATTATACATGTTTTATAGTTTATGTACAACCTTAACTTACATTATCATTTTGTATTATACATGTTTTATAGTTTATGTACAACCTTAAATTACATTATCATTCTGTATTAAACATGTTTTATAGTTTATGTACAACTTTAACTTACATTATCATTCTGTATTAAACATGTTTTATAGTTTATGTACAACCTTAAATTACATTAACATTTTGTATTATACATGTTTTATAGTTTATGTACAACCTTAACTTACATTATCATTTTGTATTATACATGTTTTATAGTTTATGTACAACCTTAACTTACATTATCATTATGTACTCAACATGTTTTATAGTTTATGTACAACCATAAATTACATTATCATTTTGTATTATACATGTTTTATAGTTTATGTACAACCTTAACTTACATTATCATTTTGTATTATACATGTTTTATAGTTTATGTACAACCTTAAATTACATTATCATTTTGTATTATACATATTTTATAGTTTATGTACAACCTTAACTTACATTATCATTTTGTATTATACATGTTTTATAGTTTATGTACAACCTTAAATTACAATATCATTTTGTATTATACATGTTTTATAGTTTATGTACAACCTTAAATTACATTATCATTCTGTATTAAACATGTTTTATAGTTTATGTACAACCTTAAATTACAATATCATTTTGTATTATACATGTTTTATAGTTTATGTACAACCTTAAATTACATTATCATTCTGTATTAAACATGTTTTATAGTTTATGTACAACCTTAAATTACATTATCATTTTGTATTATACATGTTTTATAGTTTATGTACAACCTTAACTTACATTATCATTTTGTATTATACATGTTTTATAGTTTATGTACAACCTTAAAATACATTATCATTTTGTATTATACAGGTTTTATAGTTTATGTACAACCTTAAATTACATTATCATTTTGTATTATACATGTTTTATAGTTTATGTGCAACCTTAACTTACATTATCATTTGTATTATACATGTTTTATAGTTTATGTACAACCTTAACTTACATTATCATTCTGTATTAAACATGTTTTATAGTTTATGTACAACCTTAAATTACATTATCATTCTGTATTATACATGTTTTATAGTTTATGTACAACCTTAAATTACATTATCATTTTGTATTATACATGTTTTATAGTTTATGTACAACCTTAACTTACAATATCATTTTGTATTATACATGTTTTATAGTTTATGTACAACCTTAAATTACATTATCATTTTGTATTATACATGTTTTATAGTTTATGTATAACCTTAAATTACATTATCATTTTGTATTATACATGTTTTATAGTTTATGTACAACCTTAACTTACATTATCATTTTGTATTATACATGTTTTATAGTTTATGTAAACCTTAACTTACATTATCATTCTGTATTAAACATGTTTAATAGTTTATGTACAACCTTAACTTACATTATCATTTTGTATCATACATGTTTTATAGTTTATGTACAACCTTAACTTACATTATCATTTTGTATTATACATGTTTTATAGTTTATGTAAAATCTTAAATTACATTATCATGAAGTTTTGTATGTACAAGTTGATACATTAATATTTAATAAAAGTCTGTTGATATAAAATTAGCTATAAAGGTTTATCACTGTAAATTAATCATAGACATTTCTCATTTCCCAACTGCCATTGCATCTATTGTAAATGGTGCACTCTCAGAGTTCAAAATGTAGAGATATAACTATGTTAAGAAACTGACCGTTAGTTGGTGTTTTGTTAAATTTCTTACACCACACCTATAGAACTATGAGGGAGGCAAAGGTAGTTGGACATTTGCCATCATTACGTGAAAATTACCAATCACGACGTTTCGATTTGGTAAAACCCAAACCTTTTACAAGTGCTAAAAACTAAATTACATCTACACAAACATGTTATAAAACTACGTTCTTAAACTAATAAACTTATCTACTTTAATAATTATCTACATTTTTACCTAGATCCTAGAATGGGGCACAACAAAATCAACTTATACTAAAATACAATTAAAATTAATTGTGTACCAATCACATTACGTGTGATTGGTAATTTTCACGTAATGATGGCAAATGTCCAACTACCTTTGTCTCCCTCATATGATACTCCATCATTAACAAATTTCAAAAACATTTTGTTATTATAACTAATAGAGAAACAAGTTCCTATCAATTCCCTGAAACATTGTTTTCTTGGTTTCTGGAGGTTGTAAAATGTATTACTTTGTCTTGTTGTAATCCTTATGACATATATAATTACTATATATCAGTTTTATGTGTTATTAAATTTAGTGATTTAATATTGATTAGTTAAAATTTTTTTTAATTGATTTAAATCGATTTAAATTCACTGCATTTATTTACACATATGAAAGTAATCTATCGTTAAAATACATGTCATGAAGATTACAACAAGACGAAGTGATTAATTTTATGACCTCCAGAAGCCAAGAAAAGAATGTTTCAGGGAATTGATATGAACTTTTTTTCTCGATTATTTAGAATACTAATATATATATAGTTGATAGGATAACATATTCCTATCAACTATGTATTAAAAAATATAAAACACTCCTATCAACTATGTATTAAAAAATATAAAACACTCCTATCAACTATGTATTAAAATATATAAAACATTCCTATCAACTATGTATTAAAATATAGATGTGATACAATAACGGATTCTGTAGTAATAACGGAGTAAATTTGATGTACTGTGAAGACTAGTTAAAATTCTGGTACTTCTTTTGTTCCAACTGGGATAAAAATTAATTAAACTTGTAACATAAAATTGAAAATTAATGACAACGTACATTTAAACGAGGAAAAATTTTGTGATTAGAGTTTTTGTAGGCCTCTAGTTCCTTAGAAAACAACCTTCAAACTTGGTGCACATAATTTCTGCGCCGACAGTAAATGACTGGGAGGCACAGAAGAGTTACTTACGAGAATTTGTCCTCAGAGGTCCAACTCACAACAAACTACTCAAGTGTATACAAATCACCA